>CATIWR010024298.1:42500-80208 GCA_949677035.1 Omphalea diandra | reverse complement strand
ATATATATATATATATATATATATATATATATATATATATATATATATATATATATATATATATATATATATATATGCGAGCACAATGACTTGACTTGTCATATTCATTTTAAGAGTTATTGGATAAAAGGGAAAATTTTTTAATCTAATTTAATTTGCTTTATTCAAAAAATAATTTACCTAATTTAAAATTAAAGAAAATTTAAAATTAACTTGATCTGACGTGTTGAATGTTTCAACTTTGATTTCAAATAAACTTGATTAAAATTATTTAAAATTAAAATAATATTTTTATTTAAAAATCAAATTAAAAGCGATCTTACTTTAAAAAATAATTTAAATGTCGTTCTATGGTGGCCTAAAGTTTTTGTTGTTTTCCAATTTTGTTCTATGAAAGTTACTAATTTTTCTATTTTAGTCTAATTCTTTTTTTAAACCAATTTGACCATTTAGATTCGTTGCTTCGAATTTTGATATATGGATCTTTGATCCACATATTCTTTTTATACTTTTGGGATTTCCTTTCTTTAATTCATCATTAAGAAAATTATTCAGTATTTGAATTTAATTTTCAATTTATATTAAGTATGAAATTTTTTTATCAATGATTTTATTTTCTTTGTATTATTTAATAATGGTTAAAATATTCATGATTTATTTTTCTTTTTTATATTTATTTTGAGTGATTATGAAATCATATTTTGCATAATTATATATAATTATTAATTTTACATAAAATGTTTATTTATTTTCATATATATTAATTTCAAGTTATTATTATTTGGATAACTTAATATAAAAATATAAAATATTAATTTTAGGATGACAAAATTTTAATTTTAACATATTTTTAAAATTTTCGGCAAAAATGGTATATTTTTATGTTTAACTATCAACCACAATTTAACACTCAACATAAATATTAATCCCTGTCAAAATTTGATCATTTCTCTATCTTTGCAAAAGCACCATTGCCATCAACAAATATACAAAATTTATTGAGGGATCCAATAAATTCTGCTACAATGATTTGAATATAATATAACTTGCATTTTTTTTAAATCTTAAATTAGATTTAAAATTCGAAAATATATAAATTAAAAAAATTATATAATTTTAGTTTCTATTTTTCTTTTGTTTTTTATGAGAAAAAGCTTCTTTTCTGTAGTTAGTTTCTAAGGAGAAAATTTTGATAGCTTTGGAAATTAATACTTTAGAACAAATAAAGATTTAAAATTTGTTTCGTCGTCTTCATATCTTCTCAATTGTTGGATTAATTCTTTTAGATTTGAATCAAAATTAATCATTTATTATATGACATCATTTGTTGCCTGAATTTAGTAAAATGAAATAAATAAAAGACAAACTATTAAACTATCATAATCCAAATCTTAAAAAAGAAAAAAAAAATTGTTGAACCTAGCTAAAAGGCATTTGAAAAGATCTCGATTCAGTATCTGTAACCAAGCTACAAATTATAGATAATGTGACTTATGTAATCATTTTCTATTCAATTTCTTTTTCTAATTATAATAAAAGCTTGACTAAGAGAATAACTGAGTCAATTATCAAAATTTAAAAAATAAAAGAAAGTAAATAAATTATTTGATTTTTGCGTTTATACAATCTCATTTCCATATCTAGCATACCTATCCTTCTAGACTTTTGAATCTCAAAGCTTTAAATACTGAAATAATTTCTATCTTTTTTTGTCCACGAATCATTTCTAGTTGCAAAATATTATTGGGTTGGTCATGTTACTTCAAAATATTCATCTTTACTATGTTTAGTTGTTAATCTTTTATTTTGATTATGAGGTGTTTATGTTTAATAAATAAAAACAGTTAGTTTCTTTATGGGCTATGGTAGAGATGATGTAAATTGATTCAACCCACATCATTTTGTAATTCTTTATTTTTTAAAAAATATTTTATTATTTTAAAAATAATTTTGAAAACTTTTTTTTTTATCAAAATTGGATTCAGTTGGACTTGTACTACAAATATAAGTTATAAATTGACCAAAAAAGGAGGCTAATTTGGCCTTTTTAAACATATCTTCAACTTGAAGGATTAAATTGAACTATAATCTTATTTTTTAAATTACTATTATAACCCTGATTTTTTCCCCAAAAATCCAGAGTTTCAATGACCCTTTGTCCCTAATATAGTTCGTTGTGGACTCTCAAGGTTATTTATTTATTTTTTTACCCCTGAGCAATTTCCTGGAAAATTAAGAGAGAAACGTGTGTGTGTGTGTCTATATATATATATATAATTTTGCCTTTTTAAACATCATAAACCTTACCACTTGTAATGGTCAAATGAGAATGAGGAAATTAAGGTAGCCAAGTAAATTAGGATTGCATTTAATTCAAAGATTTTTGGATCCTAAAACAAGACTAATGAAGGCAAATATCCAAGGCAAACCCAAAAATCTACTTCAACTTCAAGTCCCAATTACAAGGAGAAAGCTCAACAAGTTTAAAGATGCAATTGGAGCATTCATGTTACAAGGAATAATCATTGAACTAGCTCAAAAAGAACAAATGATGCATGAAACCCAATTACATGGAAATAACAACTTGGACTCTTCTAAGGGATCTTTCAACTTGATCCATTGGAGCCCAACATATGGAGAGGCCCAATGAGCATTAGCATTTGGCCAAGACACTATTTTGGAGGCCCAATTCGACCAAGCATAGAAGATGGAGCATCAGATCAAGGATTTTGTAAGATTATGCTTGATTGGCAAGATCTTCATGTTTTTCTTTTTTGGGCCAAAATCTCATTCTAAACTAATTAGGAACTTTTGTTATTTACTTATGCATGAAACTTCTTTTATAATTAGAAAGAAATCTAATATATTTTTCAGTTATTTCATATTTAACTTAGGAGTATCTTTTTTCCTAAATAGAATAGACAAAAATTTGGCCAAGGCATGAAAGGTATAATTAGAAAGTGTTTCTTAGGGTTTTCTAGAAGTATTGTAAAGGTTATAAATAGTCCTTCTTATTTGGCCAAATCGATTAATAAATGAAAAGCATTTCTTTTAGCAAAATCTGTTTATGAGAGTTAATTCTCTTCTTGAGTTCTTAATAGGACTTGGTGAGATTGTTAAGTGAGTTCTTAATAATTTTACAAACTTGTTTAATCTAGATCTTAAATTACTTAGTTAATTTAAGGTTGAGATTAACACTTCTTAAATCTTTATAATTCAGGTTGATAGAAATAAGTTTTCTAGAGGTCTAATTGAGATATGAAAGTTTATTTTATTTGATTTTTGAATTAAAGATTGAGGCTTGTGCTACATACGAATAAGGATCCAAAAATCAACCTCGTTCATATCATTTAGTATCAGAGCCAAGGTAAATTCAAGATCAAAGGTATTTATTTTTCTTGTTTTTGCATTGTTCTTAGTTCATCAAATCACATTCTTCTCCTTTCTTCTCAAATCTAGCTACATCTCAATTCTTGCATTCAAATCTATCTCTTTTTATTGTTTCTACATTCATTAGTCTTGTTTCATCATCAAATATCAAATTGTAACAAATTAGATTCAAATTCTATCAAAATCTCATAATTGTGCAAAAATTTCTTAAATTAAGGAACTTTATAAAATATGTGATTTCTTGTTTTATTCCATCCAAATTAAAATTTATTCATTAATTAACCCTTCTTGTGTCCTTAATTACTAAATTGAATTGTTTGATTCAAGAAATTTTTTAAAATTTGGAGTAATCAAAATCTCTTTAAATTAAGGAAAACTTGATTTTAGTTTATTTCTTGCAATTTTTTCATCTTTCTTTCTTTCAAATTATTTCTTTTTGTTACTAATAATATTTTGGTGTTTGTTGGTGTCTAGGGCCGAACCATATCTCAAAATTTAAGGGAGGATAATATTACCAAAACACCCCTACAAGTGCTAAATTTGGTTTCCTTGTGTTCTTTTGTGTTTTAAGTTGTTCTTTTTGTTTCTTGTAATTCTAAGTTTGATTTAGCTTCAAAAATTTTAAAAGAAAAGAAAGAAAGAAGGTTACGAAAAAGGAAGGAAAAGAAAATAAAAGAAAAGAAAAGAAAGAAACTAAGAATTGCAAATGTGTTGTTTTAAAGCTAATTTTGAAATTTCCTTTCTTTCATTCAGCCTAGGCATACTTATTACCATATTCAAAATACCAAGTTGCACTTTCAAATTTCCTTCTAAATTCTTGGATTACTATTAGGTCTTTAGAAATTTGTTTTTGTAACCAATTGTGTTCTTTTCAATTTTTTTTTTATTTTTCTAAGTGTTTTAAAAACTAGTTTTACTTGTTTGTGTTCGATTTAAGCTTCACTTGACATAAAGTAACTTAATCCTCAAAGAACTTAAAGAAAAGAATCTTGAGAGGAAAAAGGTAAAAAGTGGTGAGTTTCTAAGAGGGTGAAAGCTAATTTTGAGTTAAACACAAGTGTAAGTGCCGTCAATTGATTCTAAACATGTAAGGAAGTGTTTATGAGGATTTTCTTTGGTTATTCTACTAACCATAACAAAACCTAAGGATGATATGAAATGGAAGTTATTTGTGAAAACTATGCAAGATACTATTCCTTTATGCAACAAGAGTTTAAAGAGGTGAAAGAACAACTTGGGAGCATTCAAAATGCCTCCAATTCCAACAATACTCTATTTTTAGACAACCAAGGTGTGGCAGATTCATCCATGATGAGGAGAAAGACGATTCCTATAAAGAAAGTTCCCAAAAATCAAGTAAACAAGATAACAATCTTAGTAGCATTAAGATGAAGATTCCTACCTTCAATGGCAAAGGTGATCTCAAGGCATATTTATCATGGGAAATTATCAATTTGCAAGTTTTATGAAATTATCAAACTCACTTGATAATCTCACCAAATCCTTTCAAAAACTTAAGAAAAGAATAAAATCTCATAAAAAAATTTGTAAATTAATAATAAGTTGTATACAAAATCATTTTTGAGGCCTTTTATAGGCTTAAACTAATACAAATCATAATAGAAGATGAAAAGAATCCTCCTTAAATATTTCTAAACACAATACAAAATATTCCTTCCTAAATACTAGATTTCTTCCTAAAACTTACTAATAATCTTTTCCTAGCGAAATAAGGAAGATATTAAAGCCTTATGATTAACTAATAAAGAATTCAAAGTTATAAAAATTGGATAACAAAAATTGCTCGAAACCACATGGCCATGCGTACGATTGTGTCACCACATTCTACTAAAGGATCGCGAAGACGCACGATCATGCACATGATCGTGCTTCAACTTTCTACCAATTTTTTCCTTCCATAAGTTGGGGCTCTATTGAACCAAGCTAAACACTCTTTTTAAAGACACCATGCTCCCATCCTTTTGCATATGGTTTTCACGTAATCCATTATCTTTTGCATTTGATTTTCACGCAATCCATTATCTTCCAAAAGCATCTTTAAACTTCTTAAGCCTTTCTCTTGTGACTGGACCTTAAAGTTGGATAAGATACTTGGCATCCTTACCTAGGTCGTTCGCATCACTATTAAAGTGCAAAAACATGGAATGGTATTCTCAACACCCATACAAAACTTTGTGAAATATAGAAAGGAATGCCACCTCATGCAACCATAGCAATTTATTCATGACCAACAACTTTGTCTTTGTCATTCTAAATAAGAGTGGTCTTAATAAGGTTTTGTGGCACTAAATGACTTTCCCACTAAGTGAGCGTGTAGAAATTATGAACTCCTAGAGTGTCAATCTCAACCTCCTCTTTAGGGGTTGTCTCTTTCACTATTATTGTCAATTGACACTCTATCTCACTTTAGCGCTAGCTCTATATTTTGCATGGTAAGTAGTTCTCTTCTTAAACAAACCCTTTTCAACAAAAGCCTTAACCATGTGAAAATAGGAAACTGAGATAATTATAATTCTAATGAAAAATCTAGGACCAAGTTTGAATCCATTATTTATCAATAAGGAGATGATCTAAATCCAACCATGAGTTGCATTTGCTTTAGTAGAATGAATAACTTGCAAAAGGCAAAACATTATATTTTTATCTTTAAATCTTGACCACCAATAGAACAAACCAAGAAGAGACCATGCTTTCTTATAAAAAATTATAGATATGCCATCAAACTCAATGTTAAACACTGATTCTTGGAATAGTATCTGCACTTAGACATGAGTATGCCTATAAATATTAGAATGATTTCATAATGCAACTTGCTAAATCATTAGAATATGATTGTAAGCTTGTTCCATATGTCTATCCCTAAGAGAACCTCCTCCCATTTTCTCTTTCTATTTTCTCCTTCCCAAAAGAACAAAGAAAAGAACTCTGATTTAGATGAATCTATCGAAAATATCTTACTACTTGTTAGAATGACAAGTTGTAGACTGGTTGTATAACCTGATATATAGTTTTTGTAGCTTGCTGTATGTCACTTGCAATTGTATCAATGCATCTTCAACATGCATGCCATAAACTAAAGCAACAATCAAGTTGTTTATTGTTATTTGTAATTGTATCAATGCATTTTGTCCAAATTTTTATTGTCATCATCTCCAATATTGTTTATTCCAATAATTGTTTCGTTATTGTTTAATTCATTTGAAGTTGGTTGTTCAATAGTTAATTCTTCACTTAAATTTATATTTTTCTACTCATTGTGACAAATATATCAAAAGCTCCTTTTTGATATTGAATTAATTTTTTGATTCTCTTTTTTTTTTTTCTAGTTTTTCAAATCCTAATGCATTTTTCTAGTTGACATGTTTTTATGTCTAAATAATAAACAAACAAATAAGAATAATTTTATAAATTATTCAAGCCAAGTCAATACAAAAAATTAAAAATATATTAAATTTGAAAAATATAAGAACAATAATAATTAAAAATAGAAGAATTATAATAATAACACCTAGAAAGTTGAGTACTTGAGATGAATTATGATGATGACAATGAGAATTTTGTAGATAAAGAAGGATTTCTTTTTGTTTTTGTAGAGAAGACTTTTCTTTGTAGAGAAGAAAGCTTTTTTTTTTTTTCCCTGAGAATATCTTGATTCAATGTGTATCAGCTGAGGTAATTAGGTTTAAATAGAATACTAAAAGTTAACTATCTTAAATTCTTAATCTAACGTTAACAATTTAAATAAAGTATTTTTAGGGAGTAAAAACATTGAAGTCTTCTTAGAAAATAGTAACTAATTAAAGAAATAACTTAATATAATATCTAAACCATAAAGATTTATGTTATTTTAAATGATAATTGTACATGAGAGTGAGTATATGAGTTAGGCTTCCTAATAATACATATAGTGGATAAAAGCATAAAGTTAGGCTTCCTAATAATACATATAGTGGATAAAAGCATAAAAATTAGGTTTTGCTACGATAATATTGAATGTCTATCCTTATCTTTATAGGTAGAGGTTCTTATATGATAAAACTTTATTTTTATCTCTATTTCTGTAACTATTAACACTATAAATAGATGTTACAATGAATGAAATAATATACATAGAAATTATTCTCTCTTTTATTCTCTATTCTCTATTTACTTTTCTCTATTCTTTCCTTATATTTATAATATGTTATAAGTACAAATTAGTTCTACCTTAGATTGCATATTACTCTAGTCTATTTCAACAATACAAAAAAAAAAGTTCAAAACTTCTTAAGAGGTTAGTATGCCATTTTTTAAATATTTCATTCAATTTTGATTTGTTAATAGTTTTTATCATTATGGTAAATGAAGATATTATTTGATGTTAATATAGTTACTGAAGAACTAATATTATGTATAGTTCTTGAAGAACTTATATTTTATAGAATTAAATAAATCAATACAATTCTTGCAGAACTAGTATTCTTTATAATTTTTGAAGAACTAATTAAATAAATGATAAAATTCTTGAAGAACTGATACCCTAAGTACTTGAAGGACTAAGTATCCAAATTGTTTTAAAAAAAAGTATCTCATTTTGTTAAACAATTAATCTCTTACATTCCTGATGAACTTAATATATTGTCTATAATTCTTTAAAAACTAATTTAATTATGATACTTTTTAATATATTACTTTTTTTTTTTTGTATAGACAATGTCAAATTTGTGACCCTCGACATCACTGACAAAAATTATTTATCATGGATACTAGATGTCGAAATACATCTTAATGCTATAGGTCTTCAAAACACAATCAAAGATAGAAATCAAGAATCTTTACAAAATTGTGCTAAGGCGATTTTCCTTCATCATCATATTCATGAAGGACTTAAACTTGAATATTTGACAATTAAAGATCTATTAATTCTTTGGAACAATTTTAAAGAAAGTTATGACCATCATAAATTTGTAATCCTTCCAAAAGCTCGTAATGAATGGATGTATTTACGATTGTAAGATTTTAAAACAATGAGTGATTGTAAAATCTGCAATTTCAAAATTACTTCTAAATTAAGACTATATGGAAAAAATATTGCTAACCATAATATGTTAGAAAAAGACATACTATTTTTCATGCTTTGAATATGCTCCTATAGTAGAAATATCGAGAAAAAGGTTTTAAGAAATATTCTAAATTAATTTCGTGTCTTCTTATTGCAAAGCAAAATAATGAGCTCTTATTGAAAAATCATGAAACTAATCCAACTTGTTCTACTCCATTCTTTGAAGTAAATGAAATAACATATAATAATATGGGGCATGGAAGAGGAAAAACATGAAGAAATAATTATGGACAAGGTTATGACCAAAATCATAGCAATCATTGTGGTTATAAAAATAACAATACATCTTCCCGTCAAAAGTGAAAAAACTCATGAAGAGAACAATGGATCAAAACAACATTAAGAAAATCAATGTTATCAATGTGGCATGAAAAGACATTTGTTTCATACCTATCATACACTGAAACATCTTATTGATCTTTATCAGGAGTCTACAAAAAAGGTAAGACAAAAATATAAAAGCTAATTTGGCAAAAGATAATAATGATGTATTTGGTGATAATTTTATTAATGTTAAACATTTAGATTTTTAAGATTTCTTTGAGAATGGTGAAGGAAAAATAGATCTTTTAATTGGTGATGATAATAAATGCCTAATTGTTATATGAATTTCTTTAGTTATTTAGTTTGCTTTATTTAGTTTGAAATTTTAGCAATTCGTTAGCTTGAAATAATTTATATCTATAATTTATTAGTTTAATTTTAATATAGAATTTATGTTGCTTTATTATTTATTATGTTTCCTACTTTATTATTTATTATGTTTCCTACTTTATTATTTATTATGTTTCTTACAAATATATTTTAGCTATATGAAAATATTATGGATCCTACTCCGTCATTAGTAGGATTTAAAATAAAGGATGCAGAATTGTGTCTTACAAATAGTGCAACCATGTAGACTATATTAAAATATAAGACATACTTTTGTCATTTAGCAATGAGAGAAACTTATGTTAGTATAATATCTGGTAGTAAAAGAATAATGGAAGATTCCAAAAGAGCAAATATATTACTACATGAAGGGACATATCTCTTTATTAAAGATGCTTTATTCTTTTTCAAATCTCATAGAAATTCATCGAGCTTCAAAATATTCACTAAATTGGATATCACATTGAGACAACAAATGTGAAAAATATAGAATATCTTTGTATTACAAGCTTTGGTAAGAAATGTGTATTAGAAAAATTAATTGCTTTCTTTTTTGGCTTATATTACACATGTCTCCATATAATTGAAACCAATTTGATAGTAAACTAGAAGTTTACAAATTCGAACACTTTTCTTATTTGGCATGATTGACTGGGTCATCTTGAATCAATAATGTTGTAAAAAATTATTGAGAGCTCATATGACTATCCATTGAAGAACTTGAAGATTCTTTAATCTAAATGAATTTTCATGTTTAGTTTGATCTCAAGGAAACTTAATTATTAGGCCATCAACAAGCAAAAATCGAAATGAGTCACATATATTCTTAGAACTATATAAGGTGATATTTGTGGACTAATTCATTTTCCATGTGGACCATTTAAATATTTTATGATATTATAGATGCATAACAAGATGGTCAAATATGTGTTTATTATCAACTTGAAATTTGATATTTACAAGATTACTTGCTAAAATAATTCGATTAAGAGCACAATTTCCAAATTATAGTGCTGATGAATTTACATCTCAAGCCTTTAATGATTATTGCGTGTCAATTGGAATAATTATAAAGTAACCTATCGCTCATGTTCATACCCAAAATAGTCTAGTAGAATCTTTTATTAAACATCTTCAATTAATAATTAGACTGTTACTTATTAAAACAAATATCTTTATCTCTATTTGGAGATGTATAATTTTACATGCAACAACTCTTATACATATCAAGACAATAAGTTATCATAAATTTTCACCTTTATAGTTGGTTTATGGCTAAAAGCCAAATATTTCCCATTTGAGAAATTTAGATGTGTTTTTTATGTCCCTATTGTGCCATTACATTGTATAAAAATGGGACCTCAAAAGAGATTAAGAATATATACTGGATATGAATCTTTTTTTATAATTAAATATCTTCAACCATTAATGGAGGATTTTGTACTATGAGATTTAATGATTGTCATAGTAGATGCATTTTGTGATCCAAAAAGAGTTTCTAAATCCCATATATCATTTGAAAAGTACTCCAATTAGAATTGACATCTCGATAGGACATGTTAATATTGTAGCAGATGAGTCCATGGCATGCCAAAAATGCAGTAGGTCACATGGTTCCAAGGATAAGAATCTAAGAAAGAAAAGGGTATAAAGTAAAGAAAACGACAATTTCAAAATTATTGATACTCTTGAAGAGTCTATAACATAAATAGTTGACATTAATAAACAAATAACCCTAAAAGAGGTTCATGTACTTGAAAATGATGATAAAAAATAGATCTCAATAAATTACATCACTTCAAGAAAAAGATGGGATTAAAATGAAACAATTGTTGATGATATATTTGCATATTCATTAGTGCTAGATATTGCAAAAAAAAGTGAGGATATTGAAACTACGTTCGTCAATAAATGTCGATGTAGAGATGATTGGCCAAAATGGAAAGATGCAATCCAGACATAATTAAATTCACTTGAAAAATGCCAAGTCTTTAGGCCCATTGTTCGAACACCTAAAAGTATGAAGTCGGTAGGCTATAAATTTCTATTTATACATAAACATAATGAGAAAAATAAAATTGTGAGATATAAAGCACGACTTATAGCACAAGGTTTCTTACAAAATATTAACATCGACTATGAGACTTATTTCCTAGTTATGAATGCAATTATATTGAGATTTTTAATTAGCCTAGCAAGTTTAGAAGACTTCATATATGACTCATGGATGTTGTTACAACTTATTGATATAAATCACTTGATAATGACATTTATATGAAAGTCATGAAAGACTAAAAATGATTGAAGCATGCAGTTCAAAACATCAAAAAACGTACTCAATTAAGTTATAAAGATCCTTGTATGGATTACAACAATCTGGACACGTGTGATATAATTGTCTTAGTGAATATCTTTTGAGGGAAGGCTATGCTAATAATTCAATTAGTCCATTGCAATTTATTAAAAAAAAAGATTTGATTTTGTTATAATTGCAGTTTATGTTGATGATTTGAGTATAATTAGGACTCTTGAAGCGTTGACAATGACAATAACATATTTAAAAAAATGAATTTGAAACGAAAGATTTAGGAAAATTAAAATTTTATCTTAACCTGCAGATCGAGCATTTATTTGGAAGGATTTTTATTCATCAGTCAACTTATATTGAAAAGATACTAAAACAATTTAATATAGATAAATCTCATCCAATGATTTCTCCTAAAGTTGTTCGATCCGTTGATATAAAGAAGGATTATTTCCATTCTCGAGATGATAGTGAAAAAATTCTTGGTTTAGAAGAACCATACCTTAGTGCTATTAGTGCATTAATGTATCTTGCTAATTATACAAGCATGATATAGCATTTTTTGTTAGTTTATTAGCAAGATACAATTTTTCATGAACTTGAAGACATTAGAGTGGTGTTAAATAAATATTTCGTTATTTACATGGTACATCATATATGAGTTTATTTTATCCGTAAGACTCAAAGTCATAATTAATTAGATGTGTAAATGTTGGATCTTTATTTACATATAGTGGCACTGCTATATCTTAGTGTTCTACTAAGCAAACTCTAATTGCCACATCATCCAATCATGTTGAAATATTGGCCATTCATGAGGTAAGTCAAGAATACATATGATTGAGATCTTTGATTCAACATATCAAAGAAATATGTGATCTTCCATTTGATGAAGAAAGCCCAACTATGCTATATGAAGATAATGTTACATGTATTGCACAACTCACTATATTAAAGGAGATAGACCCAAACATATTTCACCAAAGTTTTTTTCTACAATAAACTTCAGAAACAAGATAGTTTAAATGTTTGTCAAATTCGATCCATTTACAACTTAGCAAGTTTGTTTACAAAGACAATCCTTACAATAACATTTGAGAAGTTGGTGAACAAAATTGACATGTGTCGACTATGAGATTTTTGTTAGAAATTATTTATTCATAAGGGAAAAATTCTTATGTGTTGTATTCTTTTTTCCTTAGCCTAGATTTTGTCCCATTGAATTTTCCTAGTAAGGTTTTTAATGAGATAGTTTTATGTGCATTTTCTACAAGAATAATGTACTCTTTTTCTTTCACAAAAATTTTTCCTACAAGCTTTTTCTTAGAAAGGTTTTAACAAGGTGTATTTTTTACAAAAGACATCCAAAAGGGAATGTTATGGTAATATTATAGTATTATGATAATATTCGATATCTATCCTTATCTTTATAGGTAGAGTTTTTTTTTTTTATGAAATAGAACACTATTTCTATCTCTATCTCTGTAAATATTAACACTATAAATAGGCATTATAATGAATGAAATGATATACATAAAAATTATTCTTTCTTTAATTTTCTATTCTCTATTCTTTCCTTATATTTATAACAGGCTTCTTATAGTTAGATTCTTTTTATTGATTTTTAATTCTTTTGTTTTGATGAAGAGATCTCTTTTTTTTTTTTGAGGGGAATGAAGAGTTTTCCTTTTAACTACATTATTTAATAAATTATTAACTACATTACTTAACGAAAGATATTCAAAACTAGGAGCCGTCTTAAATTGAAGGTCTTAGGTAGCTACTTGGTTTGTCTAGTACTAAAGCCACCCCTGACTAAAGGTGATCTAACTCCACGGTGATGGTGAGGTGTAAGGTTATATTCATGGCATTGTTTGTTAGAACGAGGCATGTGAGTCATAATTATTTTCTAGATCAACTTTAAAAGTTGTTCATGTACAATAGTGAAAAGTTATTAAGGAGTTATGTGATTCATATTTTTGTGATTATTGGATGAGCCAATGCTACAATAGAGCCACTGTTTGTTTGTTTATTTGTTTTTTTTTTTTTTTTTTGCATAAACTTAGGTTATTGAGAATTTCGATTGAAGATAAGATAACAAATATGACTATGACCTAAAAGGATGAGTTTATTTATATTTATTAGTTATAAACTCGTGTGTTGCATGATATATTTATAATAATAAAATTTAAATAATTTAATATTTATTCTTATTAAATAAATAATTAATTAGTTAAATGATTACAAATTAATATATAAGTAATAATTGGGACTTAATTATTATTTTATAAAAGTTATTATCAAATAAATAAAATAATAAATAAATTTCTCAAAACTTATAATTATGTATGAAATTAATTATAATAAAAAATTATCTATTGATTTACACTCTTAATCTTATGTAACATAATTTTAAAAGAAATTTTATTAAACCTGAAAGAAGTTATTACTTATAATAAATCAAATAAATAATATTAAATATTTCATAATTAAAAATTAAATTAACAAATAATTATAAAATTATGTGTGTATGATGTAATTGCGATAAAAAGTTATCTATTGATTCATATTCTTAATTTTGTATGTACAATTTTAAGAGATAATTTATTAAAGTTAAATAAAGGAATTCCTGATAATCTATTACGCTATCATTTGCCTTTATAATCAATGAAATTAATTTAAATCTTTACTTTAAGTTTAGAATTTTTATTTTCTAAGATTTTTTGATTTTCTATAAAAAATATCTTGACATCCTCTTTAATTTTTTTTTTTTAGGTTTTTCTAATTTTCTATTTAGAAGTAGCTTAGAATTTTTCACTTTTTATTTTTCTAATTTTCTATTCAAAATATTTTTTTTATAGGATCTAAACTTTATGTTTTATAATTTTATTTTTAGATTTTTTTATTATAATAGTTAAAATTTCTAATTTCTTATTTGATATGACAGTCTTTTATAATAAGGTAAATTACAAATTTGTTGTATGAAGTTTTTAATTTTTTCTATTTTAGTGTTTCAATGTTTTTTTTTGTTTAATCAAGTGTCTGAATTGGTAAAATCATTTTCAATATAGTGTTTTTTTCCAATCTAAATAGTCAGCGGCTGCCACGTAAAAATCCATTTGACATAGTACTAGATTCTGTATATTATTTCAACCAATTATGTATGGTTACATAATTTTTTTTACTCTAAATATAAAATTTGTTCATTTCAAACTCAAATTCTATTTCTATCATTCTAGAATTTATTCAAAATATGTACAAAAAGTAAACAAAAAAAAAAAAAAAAGAATACATTTTGTATTTAAAGTGACAAAATTTTGTATCAAAATTTTAGATATATAATTAGTTGAAATAATATATAGAATTTGATACCAGGTCAGATAAATATAACAAAGTTACGGATTTTACTTGTTCAAATAAGAAAAAAACACTATATTGAAAATAATTTTATCAGTTCATATACTTGATTGAACAAAAAAATTGTCTAGACAATAAAATAGGAAGAAATTAAAAAGTTTAAACACTAAATTTGTCATTTACCCTTTATAATATAATGTAAAATAATGATAAATAGTTGTATTATATATAATTATTTAATAAATGATAAATAATAATTTAAAACTAATTTTGAGACTGAAATTAATAATATATTATATTGATATGAGATTGAGTATACCCTTAGCCATAGTTAGAGATGAACCTAAACTATAGGTTGGGCTCCCAATTTTTCTTATCAATTTTATCGGTAAAATTATATTTTTAAAAATTTATTTTCCCTCTAATTTTTTTGTCTTCAATTTACTCATTAAGTTTATATTTTTCTCTATTTTATCACCTTAAAAATTTATTTTATCCCCAATTTCTCTTAATAAAATTTTTTTCCCACAAATTCAAAATTTATCAAGTTTCATAATGATATAATTGACTTGTTTTTGTTTTTTTTTTTTATTAAAAAGTTAGTTAAACTATTGAATAAATACTTAGGTTATTTAACAAAACTATGTAATATGATTTGAAGAAAATTTATAATCTTTATTTTTAAAATTTTAAATAAATTTCTATTTATCTTCATTATATTAGTGACAATTGCAATGCCATTGAACCAAATTAAACATGAATCAATTTATTAAACTTTAAATTTAGTTAATTTTCATATTTATACATATATGATTAAATTCTTATATTTTGTAATTATTTTATTATAAAAATATATACAATTTTTTAGTATTAATTATAATTTTTCTCTTTATATTCAATTGTAGGTGATATATTATATTATTTTCAGTATTACTTTTTTACATATTCAATTTTATGTTCTTTAGAAATATTTAGTTTATTGAATACTTAAACAATTATATTAAGTACTGATTTATTTGTATGAATATTCTTTTATCGATATGGTTAAATTATTTTATAAAAAATAAATATTAGCAAAAGAAAAAAATCAATTGGTATTATATTCTCAAATTTAGACAAAAAAAATATGTATTTTCTATTTATAATAAATAAAAATGATCAATAATAAATATAAATAATTATTAAGCATCTTTAAATTATAAAGTTCACTATAAATTATAATCCCTATAAGTATTATCCTACATCTAGTCCTGTACATTTTAATCCCTAAAAGCACAATCCTACATCTAGTCCTGTTCAAATCCTCATGTCCAGAGTCTGAACGCGCATGGGCATTCTTCATTTATATCTTACCATGTCTATTTGACTGGAGTTAATTTGATTTTTAATTCAATTTTTTGAATTTTATTCAGTTTTAGTTTCTTTTCAAAATTATTTTCATTATCTTAATTTAATTTGATTTTTATAATTAATAAATAAATCAAATCAAGCCAAACAAATCACCTGTGATTCAAATCAAAATGGTCTAAATCGATTTGAAAGCTTATTTAAAAACTTATTATTTATATTAACTATTTAAAAATTATTTTTTTAGAAGAATCAAATCAATTCAAACAGAACAAAGACAAAATCGAATCAAATTGAATTAATTTGTTTATTTTGAGACTTATATTAAGATTAATTTGATTCAAATTACATAAGTTTAGAAATTTGTTTTTGATTTTTCCAGTTCCGCTTGCATCCCTGCTGACTATAGCTAGTATTTCTCTTGGACTGATAAATCTGGTCCTCCGTTATAAAGTTAATAAGATAAAAGGCAAAAAATTGAAATAGGTTTGAGGATGAGAAGTGGCAGGAAAATATTTGCACCTGATTTTCTACTTTACATGACATTAGCAAATCAGCAGTCTCATGAACCTTCCTAGTTCTAGGAACCTTACTCTCTTATTATGCTGTTTTATTATTTTGGTTTATCGTGCAGGCAGGCAAGGCTGAAATTTTGATTTTCCCACATTCGTTTTCATCTATGCTGAGAAAAAATATTCAAGAAGTCAGTTGTAACCTAAAACATCTGTAGTTTAGAATGAGAACACATTCAAGCGAAAAATTCATTAATGTTACATTTGCTTCCAAGGAACTGCGGGTGAAGAAAGATGAGCTCATTTTTCCACAGGAGGCATGTCTACTTATCTGGCATTGTTCCAGGAAGATGCAACAGATTGAAAAGGCATTGGAGACCATTATGACTCAGTCCCTGGATCAGATGTTTAAACAACCAAATTAGGGACATTTTAGCATATAATTGGTGGCCACTATATAACATAAGCCACATAAAACTAATATTTACATGAGGAGATCGAAGGTAAAAAGCATTTTCATGGGGGTAAACAGTTCATTTAGCATTGCACTAAGTCCTAGAGTAACTATAACAACAGCACAACGTCGAAGAACAGCTGTTAACACAAAGCAAAAATTTACATGGCTAAAACCACTAATAGTGAATGAACGGAAGAACCTTGATATCATCATAAAGAATGAGTATCTATAAAATGAAAAGGATTGTCTATTTGAAAATATAATCAATTAGTTCAATCAATGGTGCAGAGCAACGACAAAAAAAGACTTGCGGAGAGAATTCTAGCCAAAGGAATGTATGGTTGAGCATCTGATTTCACAACATGAATAGCAAGGACACCATTCTTTCTTTCTATCTCTTCTGCGTAAAACTTTCTGTAAACTTTAACACCTGCAGAAGTAGCATTCCAAGCCATGGTTTTACCTACTATTCACACCCTTTATGTTATATGAATATCGTTCCCCAAAAAATGAGACATTTTAAGAGGTTTACAAATTATTTGACTAATTTGTATTAATTTCCGAAAATAGTTGGATTTGTCTGGGATGAAAATGAAATGTCGTTACCCTCATCAATGGTTGTTACACCAGGAAGGACTCTTCCAAGACTCTCTGCTTCCAGCATCTCAGAAGATGAAGCATAATGTTGAATATCCTGGAAATGAAGAGTTAATAACAAACCAAGTTTGTGAGAAGAAAGCATGGTGAGTTCCAGTGGAACTATTATCACATCAACTTGAAGCCCCAGACACTTATTGAAGAGGATCAATGCTCCTGATCCAATTCTGAGACAAAAAACAAAGATAGAATAAACATTTTTTTCACTGCGTCTAATAGACTATGATTAGGGAAAAGCTAAAAAATCCAGCTTTTTCCAAATTGTGGTCAATGCTAAATGGACTAACAAAAAAGTCAAGTGAACACAATAAATAAATAAATAAATAAAAAATAAAAAGGGAAATTTACATCAAACAATATAGCCTCTAGTCACATGATAAAAGTTATACCTATTATGGTCACCTAGAGCACACCTTCCTTCGACTGTTTTCAGGCCGTCTACAAATAAATACCAAATAGGATGATCATAAAACTAATTTTTTCATTGTGAAAGTTATTAAATTAGTATAAATATTTTAAATCAATTTTCACATGATTTTTTGGCAAATAAAAAGTCCAATTGCTCCTTGAACTTTTTTTAAAAATGTATAATAGTTCAAATTAATTGTTTAAATTAATTTAACCCCCCTACACTAAGATTTAAGGGCTATTTAAACTCAAAAATAATAAAAATAGATGTTCATATTTAAATTAATAAATTTATTAAATAAATAAGTAAAAATATCTTTTTTCTCAATAACAATCCCTCTTCTCCAATTAATTGCATTTTGATCCTCATCGTCACCTCAAACCTTCATTATTTGGTATTCTCAAGTTAATTTTCACTTCATACTATATTCATTTTAGTCTTTTTACTAAAATTAGAAAAAATTATTTATTTTATTTGTTAAGTTATAAAGGCACAAAATGATTAATTTAGTCGAGGAAGATTGACTCATTTATACCTTGATTTTAAACTAGTAATTAGCTCAATTGATGTATGCCAATAATATATTAATTATATATAGTAATCACATTTTTATTTATATTTAAATTGAATTAATTAATTTTGATTTCAATATTATATATCACATTAATAAGAGAGCTTGTTTATCTTTTTTATTGATCATAATTTAAATTCTTAAATAAGCTTTTGAATAATTATTTCTAATCTTAACATATCAAATATGAAATACATGTTATAATAATATTCAAATATAGAAAATATACATTTTAAAAATAATTTCATTGTGAAAATTTTCTTTGATTTTAGTTTAATTTTTGAGATCAGTATTTAGAGAAATTAATTTCTTTAAATATATTAGGCCAAAATGAAGATACGTCTTTCAGATATATATGAGTACAATGTAACAAAAATATATAATTTCATTATTAGAGAAACAAAATAATAAATATCTAATAATACTAATTTGAAAGCAATTGATATTCAGTTATTCAAAAAAATATTAAATCTTAAGGTTAAAATTATAAGAGATTGAGTCATAATATGAGAGAAAATTTAAACAATATAAAAAAAATAATTTGAGCTAATATACACTTTTTTTTTTTAAAAAAAAAAAAAGTTTAGGTGGCAATTCTACTTTTACCATAAAAAAATTCATTTGAAAATTTATCTAAAATACTTATGTTAGTTTAATGACATTTAAGATGAAAAAAATTAGCGGTATGACCATAAATTCGGTTATAATTTAATGACCATGTTATAAATTACCCACCAAATAGATGTAAGGTTATCTTAATCTGCTAGAAATTTACCAAACAAGAGTTTAAGAGATCAAGAGAAAGAAATTTATATATCATAGATAAATTTCAAAATTTTATTGTTAATAAGCAAGTACCAAAATCCAAACCAAAAGCACAGATGTAAATACCTTTTAATTGTGTAAAGAAAGGCTCCTGAACATGAAGTTCAAAGTTTATCGTTTTCAAGATCTGAAAAGATTCAAAATCATTATTGTGACAGCCAACAAAAAAGAAAAAAAAGGCTCACAAGATTCAACAACAGAGAGAGAGAGAGAGAGAGAGAGCATACATTTAGTAACTTGATTCCTTCATCCAGAACCAACTGAATCCAGTTTCCTCTGGCTTTCAAGTCATCGTCTTCATCAACTGATGCCAAATTGTTGGATGCCTCGCATAACGCTCCAGAAGTTATATATTCATGCAAAATTGATGATAGATGCAGGTATAATGGATGCGGAAGGACTTCCCCTGAATTAATCAAAATACTCTAACTTGCTTGAATCTATAGTTAAATCAGGAAAAAAGATCAATATTAATGGAAGAAAGTCATTGATTATCACTATTTCCTTTGCTTGCCTCTAATTTCTGAACCCTTGGGCAATATACGAAATCGATAGTCTTTAACAAAAATGGTAGAAATGCTACAATTTTCTCAGAAACCAAACAGAAACAGACAATTCAGAACGACAAACATTACTGCTTTAATTTTATTTTCTCGGTCGCCTGAGATGGTGTGATGTGGATGATGTTGGGGGAGGTAGGAGCAGAAATCATTGGAAATGGAAAGATCAAATTCCAAGGTATGATTCAAATGGCAATGGATAGTGAACTTGAGCAACTCCTCTATAGAGTCTTTCACCTCTACTGGGCTCTTACAATCTAATTTTCACCTTATTTAAGAAAATATATTTAATATTTTATTTGCTCACTATTTATAATATATTTTCTCATTTAGAATCTCAATTATATTTAATGAAAAAATAAATATATTTTTTTAATTTAATAATTAATGAAAATAAATTAAAAAAATTATTTATAAATATTTTTAATTTAATAAAAATAAACATATATTTTGAGATATATTGAAAAGGAATAATAGATAATTTTTTTTTTGAGATGCTGAAAGTGTTTTCTTTATGTAATCCAATAATGTTCCATATGTGATCAAATATTCTTAGAACATTACCTCGATCCATTTAAGTCCAGGAAAAGTCATTGTCCCGATGATGGTATCATAAAAAAAAAAAAAAGTGAGAAAACTATTTTATTTTATTAATTTGGAAAAGTTTGTGTTAAGAGCCTAGTTTTGAGACAATTTTCCAATCATCCAATTATTCAATAATATATTAAAGTAAATGAAGCTTTGAATGTATTAATATACATTTATCCTCAGTTTATAGATTTCATATTTCTCAACAGGACAAAACGATTGGTGGATTTTCTTGAATTTTAAATAAGAAAAAGAAAATTTTGAGTTATGGAAGAGACTATATCATCATAGCATAGACTTTTTTCTACACTTTTGAGCTAATTGGTTGAATAGTGAAGATAAATCAAGTCTAAATAGTCTTAATAATTTTCATAATTTTACAAATTAATGGAAAAGTTTGAGGAAATGTCAAGTTCTAATAATTCTTTGGTGAATCTTCTCGAACTTTAAATAAGAAAATAAATTTTTGATTGTAAAGGAGACTATATCATCATAGGATAAACTTTTCTCTACACTACTAGCTTAGTAATGAAGATTAGTCAAGTTTAAATAGTCTTAATTAATTTTAAAAATTTTAAAAATTAATAAGCAAGTTTAAGGAAAAGTCAATAATCTTTTGGAATTGACTTCGTTGTAAAATTTTTACAATAAAGTGAATCAACTCCTTGAATAATTTTGTGAAAAAGGAATAATTGGTTATTTGTCAAAAGAAAGAAAAACTTTAACATGTAAGATAAAAAAAACTGGTAAATGTTAGATTTGATGTAGTTGAATGAGAGATGACATTTAAGAAGCTAATAACTTCAAAAGAGTCAATCTCTAAGGAAAAGATACTAAAACTAAGAAAAGATAAAATGATTTCTACATAAACTTGAAGAAAAGGACAACCAACTGAAATAATAGTACCTAAGTTCAAGACCTTAAAAGGTTTATAGGGTTAGAGTATGAAGCCTCAATGCATGTAGATGATATAATTTTTAATGAACCTCTTGCTGTAAAAAGGACAATATACAAACTAAATTATTCTTATAGTATTAAGGTCTATTATTAGTCTAGCAACTTTTCTCAAACTTGATTATGAAAACTATGTTTCTAAAAGGATAGATGGATACATTGTTATGATTAGGTTTATAATCAAATATGATGTATCTAATACTTCTAATAGAGCCTATGAATTATATAAAACCACCATGGTTGGCAATACTTAAAACTTTTGAGACCAAATAGTAGCCAACACATTCATGGAGAAAGAAATTAATACAAAAAGTCATAATAGATGAAGGATTAGCTATAGTAATGGAAACTTTGAAAAGAGAGTTTTGTGACTATTCAATTTCAACAAAGTCTTTAGAAAAAGAAAATTCTTATTGGCTCTAATGAAGCTACAGATCTATAACATGTGTTATTTTGATTACTAGGTAAGTGAATTTAAAAATATTACTATAATATAGATATAGTTATTCAAAATTATATGTCAAAATTGTTCTTTACTAAACTAGCAAAACCTTGGTTTGAAGTGCCAAAGACTGCCTTTGACCACCTCCTAAATGAAAACAAAAGTAACTAATCATTTAGAAGAAAGAATGTAGAAGGTTAGATATGCTATAAGAAAGACAAGTTCTAAACTCTAAGTAAGGCAAGATGAAAAATATCTTCCTTATTTGAATAAAAGTTCACAAGTTGAGTATGCTCCTGAAAGGAATAGTTGTCCATCAAGAATTCAAGAAAGATCTAAAATAAGACATCATTTTAAAAGGAAAATATTAAGAGGTTATAGGAAAAAAAGGATATCAAGAAGAGCTAAAGAGGGGAAAAATATATCTAGTAAACCCACTAGGTTTATTAAAAGAAGAACAAATCTTAGGGAAAAAGATAAGATAAATGCCTTTAAGAAAAAATATAGAAGAAAGCCTAAGTGTCCCAAAGGTAAAATTTTGAAGTTGTTTTTACGGCTGGATTTATCGATTACAAAACCATAAAGGCAATACTTATCTCCATAATAATAGGTGAAGATCAAATCATCGAAGAATTTTCCTTGAGGATGAAAGTCTAGTATATGAACCCATAGAGGAAGAAGAATGTCTTAACATAGACTTTGAAGTATATTTAATATATGAAGTAATTTTTAAATATGAAATTGATACAGATGAATCTTAGTTATGGATAGTTGAACTATTCATGATGAATAACAAAAATGCTATCGTAGATGAAGAACTCATCCTTTTGGACTCTATTGTAAAAGGAGTCATTCTAGTGTGAGGATCCATTTAGGAGTATGAAAATTGTCCAAGGTAGAGATCAACGCCATTTACAGTATGTTAAAATTTAATTTTAGGTTAGCCATAAATGCTTCTCATTCTAAGTCAATGGCTTAGGTTTATAGTACAAAATTGAAAATGTGTGATGTACCTATATTCAACCTACAAAAAATTAAAGAGACGGCCAACAAATCAATAGGGTTATAGAAACATATCCATATAGGTTTCATCCAGGTAGTATTATTCTCGTTGTTTCGTTTTTTGGTAGGTAGTCTTATTGATAACAATCGTATTAGACAAAAGATAAATACTATTTCAAGACCAACTGATATTAAAGTATTCAAATAAACTTGGCCTATAGCTTAGTTGGGTTTCAATACTATCATAGTTCCATGATATCAATTAAGAAATTCATTAACTCTTTGGATAAAATCCTTAAAAAAGGATAGAATGAAATCCTAGGCCAAATATTTGGTGTTCACACTAAGATAATGTTTAGATTAATCAATACCATTAATCTTAGAGTGAGGAACATTTCTAAAATAATAGAATTGTGTGAAGAAGTTTCAAATAGTTATAGGCAATTTCATAGAAGAGATAAATTCCTTAAAATTAAGTTGGCTTAGAAGTAGGCTCTAACAAAACTAAAGAGCCTTCGAGACCAATATATAAGACCTTCTCAAATTTCATAAGTAGGTAGAAATATCATGTTATAGTTAGAAAAACCTATGAAAGATCTTTTTAATCATATAAGGTTTATATTTTCAACTAGGACTGCATTAATAGTACCCTAAATTGAGGCTTCTAGATCTTGAAATGAGCATGGTCAATCACTTATGAAGAGTTGACCCATAGTTATGTATAGAAAGATTATTGCACCAATCTATGCAAATGATTACGAATGTAGGAAGGAATAAGAGTGATAAGATATATTACTATGATTCCTGAGGTCATAAGCAAAATGCAAAACACAACTTAATGATGTTCAATTTCTTTTAAGAAGTGTGGGATATATGGTATCTCTAGTTCCAAAAGCATCATAAAAAGTTTTCAATATTGATGAGTTTGATCCAAGTACATAAATTGCTCTTAATTTTAAGTTCCCTGGTTATTATGACTATTCTTTAATAATTCAACTGCAATTAATCTTTCAAAGAATCCCATCCAATATTCTCAAAGTAAACATATAGACATGATATCATTTTTTAAGGGATTATATGCCAAATGGTGATGTTATATTAGAATTTATTAATACAACTAACCAATTAGATGATATTTTTATAAAACCCTTCAATAAGGAATGATTGAACTTCATCAAGAGGGAATTAGGAATGCTTGATAGGAGCTCCTTAAGGTAAACTATTTTTTAAAGATTGCATTCACCTACATTGGTTGATGTTTGACTTATGTTTGTTATATGTATGTTTTTATACTGGATGATTTGATTGATTGTATGAAATGAGAATGATTAATTTAATTGCATATGATTTTTTTCTATGTTCATATGTGCAAATCAATTATTTGAACATTAATTTGATCACTTGCTCAAAGGCCAACTATAAAAATTTGTATTTTCTCTTCTTTTTTCTAGATGATTTGAAAGTTGTGATTGAAAAAGCCCTTTCGTGGTCACACTTTATAAGTCCTCTAATTAGTAGGCAAATTTCAAAATCATGATTGTAAACAGTCTTTCACAATCGCGATGTCTAAATTTTTTGATCGTTAGGATGAGAATGATTTGTAGCGCTTGAACTTTTAGTGATCATTAGATATAGTTTTGTAATTTGAGATCATTATCGTGGATTTGAAGTTGCAAACTTCAAATTCAACCAAAAAAAAAAAAGAACATTATGCGATGCTTAGTTTCAGGTTTAAATGTTTTTTTTTAACCTTTTTTTCCCCCTCTTTCCTTACCTATTTAAACCCATTCTAAGCTCCTCCACTCTTTTTTCTACCCTCTCTATTCTTCTAAGCCCTCAAGTACTCCACTTTTCTTCATTTTTTTTAATTCTCTCTCTTTTTTTTTTTTTTTGTTCTCCTTCATTTCCCTTTTCTTCATGGCTCCCAAACCTAGACCTTTAAGGGAGGCCAAAGGAAAGGTTCTCATGACATCCTCTACTCCACAACCTAACCTCTTAGGCCTTTTGAGGGGGATCACTCAAGAAGAAAAATAACAATATGAAATCATGAATGGACAAACTTATTATCTAGAACAAAATCCCTAACATGTTTGCTCTTAAGACCTTAGGACTTAAAGACACTAGAATAGGCTACCTCTATAACTTGTAATGGGAGAAATTCATATTTATGGAGGAAAAAGGCTAGAAAGAATTCACTAAAGAGTTCCTTGCCCCCATAGAGATTAAGATAAAACCTACCCACTGACTTGGTATGTGTGGGATATCCTTTAGATCTTTTAGGGTACATTATGGAATAAGGCTTAAGGAGCTTGAAGACTTATTTAGGTTACAAAAATAAGGCGTTTAGAACTTAATTGATTTTTACATAAGTGTCAATGACTTTTGGAGGGAGATTTTGGTTGAATCCATAGATGATGTGAAGGGATCTCTACTCGAACACATCAACTTCCTACCAATTTGGATTCTCCACTGAATTGTAACTTTTAATGCTAGAGGGGTTAGCAATGAAAAGGTGATTCAAAAAGACTTATTCTTCCTCTTTAGTCTTTTTAAGGGTAACCCCATCCAAACTCCTAGATATTTGGTGGACCAATTTTTTTCACTTGGCCAAATCAAAATCTAGCTAAATTTTCCTCTCTTCTCATATAACCCTCATTGCAAACATGTGGGTGCCTTATCCACCATAAATAAAGCTCCCCTAAAAACTTCCCATCCTAGTGGCACCAACCTCATAAACCTTAATTACATGATTGCCACCAAGGCTATCATGCTAAATTCAAATGAATATCTCTTTAGGGCATATGGGGTTAGGGTATAAGAGGAAACTAGAAGTAAGAAAAGCTCAAGGGTGACCATACAAGAGGGACTAAGTGAGGGAATCCCAACTCAAGAAGGACAAACAACTCAACCTCCTCTACCTCCTTATCAAGTTATCTTTGAATCACTTGAACATAAAATGGATAAATTATTGAGGAAATTTAGTCTTGTAGGTCACTTACATAGTGACATTAAGGAAATCCAAAAGAAATTGGAGATTTATCAGTGCTACTATAAGATTAGGGTGATTTGAGTGATGAGGAGGAATGATTTTTGTTGTCTTGTAGTTTCTTTTTTTTTTTTATTTTGTTTTTGAATTATACAGCTGTGCCAAACAATGTAATGATCACATTTGTACTTTTCTTTTAATGAAATATTAGTTTTATATTAATCTTTACTGTCTTCTTACTTTCAATTTTTATGTCTTTGCTCCCTTAAGTGAATGCTTGTGAATAATTGCTTCCTTTGCATAACCATTTACTTGTTTTCACAACCCTCTAGGAAGAGCTAGTGTAAAGAAAGAAGAAAAAAAAGAAAGAAGAAAAAACCAAAAAAAAAAAAAGCAAAATAATAAAGAAAGCAAAATTGATAGCCACCATGAAAATGCATATGTATGGATGTATTTTTGAAAGTCTTGTAGGAATGAACATGATACATTCACCAATTGCTTCAATTACAATTTGCATTATTAATATAATTCATGTTTTAACAACATTCTCTTATTTTTGAACTTGATCGCTTTTTGATAGCCTTACCTCTAGCCTCTCATTACAAGCCAAAAAGACATTATGATCCTTAGATTGCTAAGATCTACATTAGTGGAGAAAGGTGTGATAGTCTTGCCTATGGTTTATGTGTGATTTCTAAGAAGTTGAAATTGAATCTTGCTTAGGTTATATATGATTAGAAATTAAAATTTTGAATGAAATATATTGCCAAGACACACACATATACACACATTCTATTGTGTTAATTATGTAACATCCTTATCCACATTCATTAACATTCTTACATAAATATATTTATTACATAAATGATTTGCAATCCCACATGAACATATGCAATGGATAAATGATCATTTAGATATATGAATTAGCTAAGCACGAAGATGACACTTGCACCATTGCATTTGGGACACTTGAACATATATGTAATGTTTGTATAGTCGCATGACAAATTATCTTATATTGTGTGCATGTTATAATATCATAAATAATGGTGTTTTAGAGCTTATTTAAAAGTATAAGGAGCATATGGGGATTAGGAGATGGATGAAGGTGATAAAGGAGTGAAGAAGAGGGATTAAAGGAGAAAAGTGAACTTCCAACAAATGGAAATGAGACACCATGATTTTGTCTTGTTACAATAGGTTTACAAGTGAAAATTTTCAACCTTTAGGATCAAAATAGAGAGGTTAAACATGAGGGGCAGTTGAAGGAAGAGAGAGCTAAGGAAGAAAGAAAGAAAGGAAGAAAAAGAAGAAAAAGAAGAAGAAGAAAAAGAAGAAGAAAAAGAAAGAGAGGGAGAAGAGTTAGCTGCCTAGGAAGGATTCCTAAGCTTTTCTGATTCTGGGAAAATAGGTAAGTTAATTTATCTTTTTTCCACATGAAATTAATCCTTTATTACATGTTAATCATGCATGACTAGTAATAATTATGGAGTATTTGAGATAAAGCTCATGTATGGAAGTTGCAATTCAAGAGAAACAAAAGCTGATTGTGTTGGTTTTATTATTAGAGCAGAATTTTGTATCTACGATTTCATAACCCTATAAGTGGAATTATGGAAAGTTTAAAATGTGAAAGTTGTAGCTTTATTCCCCATATAGATTTATGTAAAACATTTTTGTTTAATTTGGTATGTGTAAGGAGATAAAGCTCCTTTATTAAGGTTGGTTTACAACCAATTGAAATCTCAATCTTTCTATTTTCTTATATTTTGATGATCTTATGTTCTAATTTAGACAAAGTTCAAAACATAAAATTAGTAGGGTTATATTTCCTCTAAATACCTGTAAAGCAGTTTTGCTTGATTTTTTGTGTAGAAAGAGATATGACTCATTGATTGTGACTGATCCTATACTCAGATGAAACCACATCTGTCTTTTAATTCTATTTTCCAAGAATTTTAATGGCCATAGATTCAGAATTTGATGATATTCCAAGCTTGAAATTGTATATTTATGTATTATCTACATTCATGTAAAATATATTTGCCAAAGTTAACATGGTTTTTGAGATATTGCACCTTCATTCATGTTGAAAACCTGCTGACTCTGAGATTGGTCATTTATTTGGATGACTTTATAGACTGAATTAGACAATGAGTAAAATAAGAAAAATATTCCTTTATGTCTTTTGTAACTTATGGTAGATCATTTTTGCAATTAGATCTGTACAATTTGAGATATACCCAAGAATGTAAGAATTTCTCAAACTGAGATGACATTGAAACAGGAAAAAATTAAAAAATTCACCACATTTTTTTATGTCTTATATTGACTTGAAATTTGAATATGTTGTATCTTATGCGTCTAGTTTATTTGAAAAAAAAATCAAGTCATTTGGATTAGTATATCTAGAGTTATTGTTGTGAGAGTGTAGTAAGGTCAGACTGACATATAAGGAAAATATGCATAAACACTAGGTCCACTTGTATGGATCATGCCATAGATAATTACCAAGCATTCATAATCATTTTGACATACTTATAACCATGTATGTATCAAATGTTAGGATCCCAATACTTTGAGGAAGCCCCAAAGAGAGAACTAAACCTACCGTAAAGGTTTATCACATCAAAAGGTGAGTAAAAACCATAATTAGATTCTCATGTGTATGTGTGACAATTTTATGATGTGATTATGTTCTATTACATGCATATGTGACTGAATTTTTACCTTTTACATATGAATACATGTTAAGTGAGAATTATATACTCTTAATGATTACTTGATATACCATTTGTGAATGAACACTTGCATATGGAACAAAAGGATGTTGTGACCGGCTTGTCAAACACTTGCATATCACTTGGAAAAAGGGACCAATATGTCTTATTGGCATATGTTATTGATTAAATGATTCACTTGTTATATGCTGGCTAGTAAAATCAAATGTCACTTGAATCATGTGAATTCCCGGGCGTAGTGTCTGCCTTGCAAGGTCACGACAAAAATCAATCTATTGCATTTGCACTTGCATAGTCAATTGTTATATTTGTAGTGTGTCCTGATGATATTTGATTGTTGGTTATGCCAAAAGAATTTGATTATTATTTTTATTCATTGAGTCGCGACTCACCAAATCATAATTATATTTTTCAGATACTGAAAAATAGGGTTTGGATACTTTGGTGCATAAAGTTTTACATAGAGACACATAGATCACAGGTCGTCGGCTGAATTTCAACTCTCTCTCTCTCCTTGTGTCATGTACATATATCTAGATAAGAACTAGTTTATAGTCACTAGACTTGAACATTAGTTCATATATATATATATATATATATATATATATATATATATATATATATATATTAATACATGTTGGATTGTGTATGTATGATGAATAAACCTTTATGCATATGTATTTTTGGATATGAATGCCATGATTTGTAAATAAAAATGATTGTTACAAATTGATTATAAATAAAATACGTTAGTTAGGAATTTATTTTTATTGTAAGTCTATTTGGTTAATTGATTAAAATTTTAGTTATTGTTTAGATAAAATTCTCCTTAATACCTTGGAACTTGTTCTTGATGATTTGAGTTACTAGATTTTACAAGGATTAGTTCTTGCTTGAGGACAAACAAGAGTTTAAGTTTGGGAGAATTTGTTTGATGTGTAATTTACATATATTTTATAACTAATTCCTTCTAGATATTGATGATCTTATGTTAATTTTTCATAAAGAAAGGATTAAATAAAACAAACTTGTGCTTCGTAGAGTTAAAAGGAAAAAAAAAGTGGTCAAAATTAAGAAAAGGCAACCTAAGTTTTAGTTTTGAGCACTATTTGATATTTAGGAATAACTCCCCATAAAAAAATCTAAATGAGGTGATTCAAAAGCCATTGAAAAGCTGAGACATAGAGTTATAACTTTTATGTTTTGTGCTCAAGCTAGTTCGACCATCTTAAGGGTAAAAAAAAAAAAGGGTTACAAGTGCACATGGCTGTGTTATACAACCATGCACCTAAAGAAAGCAAGTTGGGCAGACTCGATGCAAAATGCAGGGCCTTGACGCATGGTTATGCACCCTTGGAAAACAAAAAATGAGATTTTTAAATCTCTTAAAACTCTTTCGTTTTCAATTTTCCAAGCTTCCTACTTAGTAAATACCTCAGGAACACTATTTAAGGAGGCAAAACCCTATGGATTTGAAACATCTAGGGCACTAAATAATCTTCTAGAAAGCCAATAAATCAATCAAGCAAGCGTTTAGGAGCAAAGAGAAGCAAAAAGGAGAATCATTCAAGAGCTTCAAAGATTAAAGTCTATGGCTTCAAATATCATTAGTTTGATTATTTGTTCTTTTATTTCTTCCATTATAAGCTAATTTTCATTATGCTAGTGTTGTAGATGGATCTTGTTTAATTCTTATGATTATCTGATTTAAGTTCCTTTGATTTTATTCATCATTATGTTAGCAATCCTTGTGTACTGGTTATTATTGATTAAAGGGCCCTTAATCATATTAAGATTTATGAACCAACTATCGAGAAATGCTTTTCATGAAATGGACCTTTAATGATTCCATTAAACTATCATGTGTTGAGAGATCTTAATAGTTTATTGCTATCATGAGAATCTTGCTTTATTTGATAATAACATATTGTTTAACTATTGTGTTAAGAGACCTTTAGTTTACATGTTCTTGTATGTTGATTGTTACTCAAGAAAGATTAATTAATCACCTAATTAATCCAATAGTAACACTTGATGAATAAATTATTGAATGAAAGATTAAAAATCATAAGTTATCATTAAGTGAAATTGAATCACTAACTAACTTCTTCTATTGATTGTTCTCTTTATGATTACTCTGTTTATAGTTTACTTAGTTATAATTCTTATTTTAAACCTTCTTCTACTTAGGATTTCTAGATAATACAAGGAATATAAACCTTAATACTTATTGCATTATCCTTATGGGAATAATATTCATACTCTTGTATACTTTATTACTTGATGACTTATGTATTCACAACTCAAGGGTTATTTATCTAACACTAACCTATCATCATTAAGAGAGAGCAAACTTTTTCAAAGTACCTATCATATTCAAAATGAAATTACATGATGTATCACTTTAAGAGATAACCTATTTTTCTTTGTAAAATCAATCTGGATTGTGAAAATAAAAAAGGAGGAGATTATTGACACAAGTTGGCTAAACTTGGTCAAACCTTATTTTCTATCTTGCAAATTAAATTGAAGGTTGCTAATATGTTTGTTTGGTGTTTATTTTGTAGTTAACAATTTGAAAATAGGTTGAAAAACCAAAATAGTGTATATAAATTCATGAGGATGTCAAGAAGGCCTATAAATACATTTCCAATATGGAAAATAAATTCACGATCATGATGCTTGTACATTAAAGAGACCACTATAGTGGTTAGTTGGGAATCCACTAAAAGAACACCACACATCAACTAGCCATTTAATATGTTTGAAGCTTGTAATTGCAAAGCAAGAGTTGCAATAATGACTCAGGATCTTCAAGTGACAAAATCAGGCAGGCCGGAACACATCCAAGCTCACGACCTTTATGTGCAGTGCAAAACCATATTCGTGATTGAGAGGATAATGTTGCAATCACAATCGTTATAATGCAAATAAACACTACAACGATTAGCTAAGGAATCCAATTGAAGAGAGCCACATGTCAACAAACTGTTAGACAAATTTGAAGATTACAACTCTAAAAAAGAATCTTGATCGCGAAAACCAACTTGCGATTATGATTATGACATCATCGCCACAAAAATCTCTTGACAAGCATTAAATGTAAGATTTTTTAGCACAATATTGGAGATTTACACTTAGTTTATTACTAATGGTTATTTGGTAGTTGTAAACAATAAATACTTCCATTAAATCGCCTTAGGACAAAAACCTTTAATATAACCAAACACTTGGCAATTTAATTCTCAAAGCCTCCATCTTTAATTTCTTTGTGCTTTGGTAGTTGAATTGCTTTGATTACTATTATAAGGTTTGGTGTGAATTTTAAACGTTTGTAATTAAGGTTTGCGAGTAAGCATAAGCGAAAAAACTCTTATCAGGTTGTGTGTTAGCGATAAACATAAGTTGCAATTAGGTTGGATGTGAGCCTAAACACTAAGTTAGGAAGTGAACTTATAAAAGTCATTATATTATCTGAGTAGTAGTGAAATTCCAATTTTATAATTAGAAAGTGAATGCAAATCACGATAGAAATTCTTGTGTGTGATTCTTTTTTGTTCCTTTTTTAAAATTTCTTTAATACCTCATATGACTAAAGCTTTTAATTTGCCATCAATTCAACCCTCATTCTTGGTGAATAAGAGCCAAAAGTCATTATTTATGGTGATGAAAGAATTTAATTACCCTTACGAGAGAGAGTGTGTGTGTGTATTAAATTTAAATTTACCTTCAATTATTTATTACTCTCATTTTAATAAATACTATTTTTAATGTGAAGGAGAAGACTCCATTTAAAGTGATTTCATAATTTGCTTTTTGTGATGACATGCCAGATAAAAATTTATATTATTGCTTTGCTATTTATAAGAATCTATAGGTCTGAGTTTTATTTTTAAAAACGTACAAATCAGCAAGTATTTGTTAGAGATCTATTAAAGTTAAGAAAAACTGATATTAAGAAAATATATTTATAACCAATTTTGTTATCAAAGTGCTTAATTGTGGAGAAGTCAAACAAAAATTATATTGACCACTCTATATAAATTAAAGAACAAAAAGTGGAAGAAAGAAATCAATTAAACAAATACAAAAGAGATGAAAGGAAAGTTTTCCTTTGTATGGGCAATGACCCTTGTGTTATTATGGCTGCATATGCAGAAAGAGAACATTACTCTGAAACCATTCCTGCCATCCATAAACAGGAGAAAATGATCAATCTCCATTTCTTCCTCCATGACATTCTTAGTGGGAAAAACCCTACTGTTGTTCAAATAGCTCAAGCAAACCAAACAAACCAGAAAGGCAACTCATTGCCTTCATTTGGAACACTTAGTGCCATCAATGATGCTATGAGGGTAGGCATTGAACCAACCTCAAAACAGATTGGAAACGCTAAAGGGTTATATGTGGTAGCCAACCAAGATGATGAACTGGCACTAGTTATGTAGTTAGATTTCGGGTTCACAACAGGAAAATTCGATGGAAGTGCATTTGTAGTTTGTTCAAGAAACCCAGTAATGGAGACGAAACGTGAGCTTGCAGCTGTGGTGGGAGAGGACAATTCAGGATGGCAAGATGTTTTGCTAATCTCCGTACACGTTTCTTGAATTTCACTAATGGCGATGCCATTATTGAGTATAATGTGACCTTGTTTCGTTACTAATTAATTAAGTTTGTGATATTTGCAATCATCGTGAGCCGCATGATGAAATGATGATCATGTGCAAAAAATTTTAATACTCATATAAATGTTTAAATTCTTCTTCTTGTGGTTGGACTAACTCTATTCATGACTCTCATTTTTCTTTAATTTTTCTTTTTGTATTATTTTAATTCTTCTTAAAATATTTATGTTACATTATTATTTAATTAGTAAATATTCAAGTATTTGGAAAAATAATATGTAAGTGACTATTTAGTTAGTACATATTCAAGTATTTGCAAAAATATGTATGTGATTATTTAATTAACATGTCAAAAAAACCAATATGTACAAATAATTATTTTTTGCATAAAGTACAAATTAAACTTTGTGTATGGTATTCCTTAAGCATTTGCATATTATGTCCTTTGAAGTTTTTTAATTATACCTCTTTTATTAAAATCTCATATCTCGTGAATTATATAGAATTAGTCCATAAAGATAGAAAATTGTGTCAGAAACATGTGATTAAAATTTGAATACAAAATCCTTTGTAGATTGCAAGATATTGAGGTTTGATATATATATATATATATATTTGACGGTGATGAAATGCGAATAAGATGGTCAAAATTGATGTTCTTTTCTCAAACATGTCTATTAGCTCAACCGTTGAAGAATGTCTTTCCACCATAATTGATGCATTTTTTTTCCTTATTTTGATGTCACGGATTAACTCAGCTATATGAATTTGACCATAATAAAAGAGGCACACCAAAATTTGAACTGAATTGGCTTCATATTATTTCTCATATGATGAAAATCTTTAACATTCAATAATGGGGTTGATCCCCTGACTGTTGTCTTATACTGGCTATGATCTTTTACCAAATCCAATCATGAAAAGTTCTGTAGGACTTTCTTTTAATGAAAAAATTGTGATCTTCCCATTTCACCACTCCCTTGCATAAACAAATTCAATCTCTATAATCTTGATTTCTGCCATCTTCTGTGTATCTTCTACCTATATACAATGTGTACCTTGTATTCTTGATCCTATCTTATTACCGACTACTTTTGGAAGTCTGCTTGAGCATTAATCTCCCATGAAGAGTGACCCACAATTTCTCCAGCAGAAAAATGTTAGACAGAACTTTGCAGCTTTGAGCTATCTTTGTGTACTGTTCCTCCTGCTTCTCCAAACTGCACTTCATTCACTGCAGCAGTAGCAGAATGTGGTTTCACAGAACCATCTAATGAGTGATGTTCCTGCTCATAATGAGCTTTAATTGTCCATATCAGAACCAAGAACACCATGCTCAGTGATAGAAACAACATCGACCGCCATACCATCCGAACATACTTCTTCAATGGTCTGCAGTGGTTTGCAAGGATTTCAGAAAATGCATCCTTTACTGATTGGCATTCTACTAGGCTTTCCATACCCGGATACGCGTTTAGTAGGTTCTGAATTGAAGAACTATAAACCTGCACTGTTCTGAAGTCATTTATTGTGATAAACTGTCCGGTGCTATTACATTTTCGACTGTCAGTATCAGAACAAGTAAGTGGCTCTAATATCTGCAGAAAAGGAGGGAGACAATATGAGTTAGAATGTGGAATTTTTAGTTAATGAGCTTCAGCATAATACTGTAGTTGATATCAATGCACATACCTTCGGGATGTCATGAATTCGGATTGTATTAGCCGGGCAATTATCTGCCTGGTATTGATATTCTGGTGGTCCAGAGAAAGGATTGCACACTTGGACTAGCGGTATGTTTTCATTCACCTGCAGTTTTTCCACCAGAAGGGAAAATACTTAATTAGTTGTGCATGACAAGAAAACTTTTCCAATCAACTATGATATGAAACACAGCATTGAATTGCATACTATAAAGTTAGTGTGAAAATGACATTAATTAGGAAATTAGCATCTAAAAATCAAATTTACCCGATTAACAATGTCGTAGATCCCTTCACTAACGTCAGTCAAGACTGGCTTTGCTCTAAGCAATTCATCACAGGGAAGGAGCGAGCTCAAGCTGTTGTTGTAAGGGTTTTTTTGGAAGTTTTCAAGAGCTGTACATGTATCACCTGAGAACCTGAAAAATTGTAACTCCAACTCTTAGGTTGCTACCGCATCATATATTTTATTTCCAAGTAATCCTAACAGGAAAAATCAGATGTGTAGTCAATGAGAAACAAATTCAATTGGACTTACTTTCCTAAGAAGAAATACAGCCCAAAGAACACCCAGCATAGAGCAGTCAAGATCCAGCATAGTACAATAAGGCTGCAAGTGCAACAAGAAACACGAGAAAGAAACTCAGTTAATTGTCCATTTGGTAAATGTTATTCTGACCAAGTTTAAATGGTTTGCTTTACTCACAAGTGAAGCGCTCTTTTTAGCCTCAGGATCCCGCAAACTGTAATAGGATGATTCCAAATTTAGCGGAAATTCGATTCAATAGGAAAATTCTTTTGATTTTAAGAAATTGTAGTTCTTTCAGGATTGTGGGATTTCACCCTTACTTTGATTCGTTAAAATATAGTATGCAAAATGCAATGAAATGATGAAGTTTGAACTGCAAACTAGGCACCTAATTAGGAGGCATACCTGAAAGAGCAATCACAGCAACCAGGTTCGAGGAGATAATCACTGTTGTTATTATATACCTGAAAGCATCCGCACATACTTAAGTGATGCCCAATTAGTGGAAACTTTTCAAATTATTTGTGTGCGATAAGACAGAAACTTACACTATCTTGAGACCCTTTTCGATCAACCGCCTATTTTTCCTTGCTTGCGTTTCAATATCAGCAGCTTGATCGTCGAGTCTGTCTGATGTAACCGTAAGGAAGCTAGAAGCTTGCCTTGTGCTTGCAATATTAGATGCATCTAAATTCTCTCTAATTTCTTTCATTGCTCCTGTTGTGTTATATATTGTTCCTGACGCACCATCTGCTGTGTCAATGATGATGCTTACTACAGTTCTTGCTCGCGATCGAAATCTTTCATTCCCTCCAAGAACTAATCCTGATGCAGTTCTGCAGTAGTACTCACTTATCAAAATCTTGCAACATTTAAACATCTTATTTGGAACAGGCTATATGACCAAAACAATCAATTTCAGCTAAAACTTCTAATTTTATTAATTTGATCCACAAACTCTCACGTTGGTATCAAAGTCTTGCAACAGTTAACATATAATTTGGAGACTATAAAATGGGAATGACTTACAGTGCTAGGATAGTGAATAAAATGGCCAAGAGGATGGGCCAGAGGTAACATTGCTTAAAGCAAGGTAATTTTTTCTTTAGCTTTTCTTCTCTTCTTCTTTTACAACAGTACTTAGTTGCCAGAAAGGCTCCATATACAATTCCAACAAAAAGCCAGACCATTCCAATGGCATACCCATAAACTCCTGTAAATGCAGTTGACTGCACAATAACAAAAATGAAATGTTATTTTTCAGAGAGAAAATTTATAGGAAAAAACTTATATTTTATTTTGTAGCAAGATAACATTGCAAATTTTATACTCTCTCCCTTCCAAAAAAGTTATATACACTTTCATTAAATTAAAAATCAATATTTCCAATTTACCCTCATTAATTATTAAATTGGATAAACAGCATTTATTTTCTCATTAAAAATAAGTAAGAGTATAGATGAGAAAATGTACTACAAATTATGAATTAGCAAAATATTAAATATAATTTTTTGAACAATGTGAAAAATAGAAGGTGACAACATTTTTGAGATAGAAAAAGTATTTTATATTTGGACATTTCTTTGTGCAATGAAGTAGAAAGTTTCATGCATTGACACCGTATTTTCATTATTTATTTTTTCTTGGAGAGGAAAAGGAGAGAGAATTACACTCCAATAGTGTTTGTTGGTGATATCATATCCTCCTCTATATTTCTTGAAACTGTCTAGAGGATCCACCCTTATTGTGTCATCTGACTGTGAAACATTATTTGCACCTGAGAAATGAGACAAATCTCAAGATGAGATTACACTATCTAATTAATTCCAGTGTGAAATAATATTATCTAATTATAAGCTTGGAAAAGGACATATAAAGTATTAATGAAACAAATGTATTCAACGATTCACTTTACTTTCAGCTTCAGTAATCCTTTATATTTTTGTCTTCTTTCTTCTCCTTTGCCATTCTT
>CATIWR010024298.1:0-37500 GCA_949677035.1 Omphalea diandra | reverse complement strand
AGGCATACTAATCGTTTATAGAATGTGCGTATTGCATGAAAGTTTTTTTTTTTTTTTTTTTGATGTGAAAAGATATGAAATGAAATGGAATAAAAATATATAAAATGAAATGTAATTGTTTCAAATATTTTCATTATATCGTTTAATTCCCGATTTAGAAGTTAAAAAAATAGACATTTGGAAGTAAATAGATTGTAAATTTTTAACCTCTATTTAAATTTTAAAAAAACTAACAAATGAAGGTAACTCATTAACCTTTTTTACATTTCATCCCTCTAATTCTCTTTAATAAACTCCCTGCAAATCTTACTGAATTCTAGATCAAATTAACAACGAATTCCCAAATTCTTTTACTACTTGGATTTGAATTAAAATACCAAAAACTTTAGTGCGAATTAAAAATAATAATTAATTGCAACAATGAAATTAAAAGGAACACATTTAGAAATTTGAAGAAATTATTTGATATAGAATGCTTGAGATGTTTGAACAAGCATCTACTGAATGTTGTTGATCAAGTGAAAGTGAGAAAAAAAAATTATAAAATTAATTTGAAAGTAGTATGAACTTTGCTGAAGCTATTGAAACTGATTGGAAGAATTTTTTGTAGTTGTAGCTGTTGATAAATTGATATATGTTAGGTTGTGTGTGGAATTGGATGGGTGTCATTCTCCTGTTGAGAACCCTCTAATCTATAGAATTCCAAGAATAACTATCACATTTTCACGTTCTCTATTTCACCTGGCCAGTATGCTATAGTGGGCTAGTGCTCCATTTTCCTCTTTTTGAGCTCCATATACCCACTCTATTTAATTGTCTAGTATAACCTCCACTCCAACCATAATTTTTATTTAATTTTCATTAAAAAACAATTATTTAATTAAAAAATTATTTATTTGTTGATAAAGTTAATGGGCTAAACTAAAATTACTTGAGTTGGGCTAAAATTAATTTTGGGTGTAAAAAATACCCTCTTACATCTAAATAACCTAATTCATGCAAAGGTTTATTTAGATATAATTTCTTTCTTTTTCTTCAGACTCCATCACCATGCTTAAGAAATTCAAGCCCATGTTCTTTTCTTACCTATGTATAGAAAATATAGAGTCTTGTTGTTTATTATGATTTTTTTTATTTATATTATTTATATATTATTTATATTATAATAATTTAATATTATAATAAATAATAATATAATAATAATATTAAATAATTATAAAATTATAAAAAATATTAAAAAAATTATAAAATTATAAAAAATTATATTAATAATATAATAATATTATTAATATTAATTATATTATTATTATTTTATTAATTATAATATTATAATATAATATTATAAATATTATTATTATTTTATTATTATAAATATTATTATTATAATATTATAAATATATTATTATAAATATTATTATTATAATATTATAAATATAATATTATAAATAATATAAATAAAAAAATAAATATAAATAAAAAAAATAAATATAAAACTATTTATATTTATATATTAAATTAATAAAAATATAGATTCTATTTATATCTTCAATACTTTGATTTTGATTTTTGGTATAGAGAAAAAATTTAGAAAAGAGGAGAGAATATTTTGAGAAATTACATAGAATATTAATTTCTCAAATTCCCTCTCTACCCAACTCTTCTTCTTCTTCCTTTTGCCCTTTGAAACCTCCTTCCTTCACTTTGCCATCTCCAAACCAATCTTTAAAATCTCCAAGCCAAAATTCTTTTCAAATCCCCTTATCATCAAATCCATTTCAAATCTCTCAACAAACTTCCACAAAATCTCTGCAAATAATTCTTCAAGATAAATTTTCATTCAAAAATACTCTTAAATCTCTGTGGTTTCTTTAGTTGAAGCACCAAATTAAGAGATCCAGTCAAATTTCTCTTCCATTAATCCACCTTCTTCACAATTCACATCTAATTTTCTCCCTCAAAAATCTTTTACCCATTCAAATACCAATTATTTCTAAAATCTAGAAACACCAAACAAGCTCCAAAGCTCTCTCTCTCTCTCTTCTTCCTCACCAGTGCCACTCCCTTCCTTGACGCCGTTCCATTGCGTGACCTCCACCAATGGCACGATCTCCAAGCCAAGCTCTTATTCTCAATTTGGCTTCCTCAGCATTGGATACCTAAACCTAAAATCGGGCTTGTGAATGTTGGACTTGAGCCCTAAAATACAAGTTCGATAATGAAAAACTATTGGAATTATTCTCCAATGTATGTAAGGAAAGGTTGTAAAAAGAAGAAAACTCAAAAAAAATTAAATTAAAATTATTTAAATCTAAAATGATTAAATACAAATTTATTTGATTGAAATCATTTACTACTTTTATTTTACGGTATAAAGAATTTGGCATCTTTACAATTCAAAATTTATTGAAAGTGACTTAGATACCAATCAATCATCAATTAATCAATTAATATATATATATATTTCTTTGATTATGTTTGATAAAAAAGTTTTCTATATGTCAAATTATTATGTTTACAATTCAATTTTTAAAGATTTTAATACACTGAACTTCTCAAGTAAAAATTTTAAAAATATTAAAGTTAAAAAGTTAAATATGTCAATTTAAGAAAATAATATAACAAAGTTAAATGTTACAAATTATTTTATTAAATAGTGATAATTCCTTTACTATTAACCTTCTTTCTAAAGAGATTAATATTAATAAAATATAATTTTTATTTATAATTATTTATGAAATAGGATCTCTTCTAATTTATATTTTAAAATCAAATTTTTATAAAACTAATGTCAAACATGCTTTATATTAATAAGACAATATGTCAAGTAATTATTTAATTAATTCTAATTTCTTATAAGACCAGACTAATGAATGTCGATTTAAAGATTTGGCCTTCAAAATCTATGGTTCATATTTATAAATTTTGTTCTCATCAACTATTTAATACATATTAGAACAATACTAATCATTCATCTACCATTTTTTCACACAGTCACTTCAAGTAAAATAGGTACAAACATTTACCAAATGAATGAGGGATTACATAATCAAATAAAATATTGAGTCTCACAACCTACAATAAGGAGACACTAGTTAGTACTGGGAGTTGAAAAAAGGGAGATTTCAACCTCTAAATATAAAAACTTAAAATGAAAATGCCTTACCACTTTTTACCTCATTGGTGCATTTACTATATTATCATCATGAGATACCTATCACATAAGAAATAAAAGAGTGTGATATTCACACATAAACATGATGTCTCTTATGCAAAATATGCTCAAATGCTCATATGAAGAATATGAAATATTTTCATGATGTATATAATACCATAAAGGGTGTATATTTGTGGGGTGACAGTTAAATGAATCATGCTTCATTGCCATGACTTAGAGTTTAGACCATGCTGAAACTAGAGAATGTGAAGACTTAAAACCTTTAAAATCTATAGCAAGTCTAACTATTCATGAGTGAAGCCCACCTCTAAACTCTCTAACACTTTGAATCTTACGCTTATACTTATTGGCCCATAAACATTTTTGTTGGCCTATGTGTACCAAGAAGAGGTGTTGAATTTGAGTGAAATTTAAAATTTAGAGGGAAGATCAATGATGCAAGTTTATAATAAAGATTATAAGAGTAGAAAGAACACATAAGATTTATAGTGGTTAGGGTATTAACAAACACTATGTCCACTCTCCAAAGGTCTAATTGGGTATTTCACTGACACTAAATGGTGTTTTATAAGCTTACACCAAAATTTACAATTTTGTGTTTTACAAGGCTAACACACAACATCACAAGTGTTTTCCCAAATGATACGAACCAGGTTATGGAGTCCTAATTTGTATGTTAAATTTCATGAATTTCCCAAGATGATTAAGAACAAGATAAAAATTTAATCTTCAAATCCTAAGTAGACCCTAGAAAACCTGTTTCTAGTAACCTAAGTTATAAAAATTTAAGAAGGGTTAATCTCAACCTTAAATTAACTAAGTAATTTAAGACCTAGATTAAACATGTTTGTGATATTATTAAGCACTCATTCAACATTCTCATTAAGCCTTACAAAGAACTTAAGAAGAGAATAAAATCCCACCAAAAACTTGTAAATTAATAAGAAGTTGTATACAAACTTTTTTTAGGCCTTTTATAGGCTTATAAGACTTAAACTAATACAAATCCTAATAGAAGATGGAAAGAATATTTCTAAAAATATTCCTAAACATAATAGGACTTATATTCCTTCTTAAATACTAGTTTTCTTATTAAAACTCACTAATTAATATTTTCTTAATGAAATAAAGAAGATATTAAAATCTTATGATTGGACAATAAAGAATTCAAAATTACGAAAATTGGATGACAAAAATCACTTGAAGCTGCATGACCATGTGCATGGTTGTGTTGCCACATTCTCCCATAGGATCGCAAAGACGCACAACCATGTTTATGGCCATGCCATTACTTTCTGCCAAAATAAGAAATTCACTCTTGATGATGCACAACCATGCACATGGTCGTGCTTTAACTTTCTTCCTTCCATGAATTAGGACTCCATTTAAGCTAAACACTCCTTTTGAAGACTCCATGCTCCCATCCTTATGCATTTATTCTTCACGCAATCCATTATCTTCTTGAGCCAATCTTTTTGTAATTTCCCCTTGCATGAAAGCTTCAAGTGCATCTTTAAACTTCTTGAGCCTTCCTTTCATAATTGGACCTTGAAGTTGGATTAGGTCATTTGTATCCTTGCTTAGACCATTTACATTATTTGGGCTTTAAGTTCCTTGCATCCATTAGTCCATTAGCTTGTTAGGCTCATTCACTAATTCCCTCCTTTTTTAGAATGATTCGTCCTCAAATCTAGACCAATAAGAAAGGAAAACCAAATATAAAAACTAAGAAAAAGAATTCTAATTGAACTTACCATACAAATTATAAGTCTTTTCACTCGGATCAAATACAACTTGCATGAAACTATCTACAATAAGGTTAGTACACACAAAATTTGGCAAAACTCTAGCAAAAAGAATTTGAATCAAAATCAAACATCTAAAAGAAATCCTAGTACACGTTTTCCATTTAGTGTGGATAAACACTAAAGCATTAAATTTCTTTTTAACAAAATCAGTATGTAAAGGAAATCTAATTTTTAGAAAAGAACTAGAACTTAAAGAATAAGAGAGAGAGTTAGAAACATAAGAATTAAAAGAACTTTTGAAATTAAAAGAAAATTTATCATAAAATAATTGTTTAAAACTAAAAGAAGAAGAAAACAAATGCCTTGAAACATGAAAACTAGAATTAAAAGAAAACAAATATTTGGAAGAAGAAGAAGTGTTAAAAACATAACAACTAGACTCTAAAGAGCTTTCTTTATTAAAAACATGTTTTAAATGAAAAGGAAAACAAAGACTAGGTTTAAAACATGGAAACTAATTAAAACTAAAACATAAAAAGAAGAAGATAAATGTTTTAAACAAAAAGAATATTTGAAAACACAAAGACATGAATTTAAAGAAGGAAACAAATGTTTGCCATTAAAAGAAAACCTTTAAATGCAAACACTAAGATGAAAAGAAGAAAAATCATGCCTAGAATTTAAAGAAGGAATGTAAAAACTAAATTTAAAAGAAAATAAACACCTAAAGGAGAAATTGCAAACATAAAAACTAAAAACGAAAGAATTTTTCCTATAAACTAAACAAAAATAAAAAAGAAGCTTATAACAAACACTAGAATCAAAGTAAAAGAAGCCCTAAAAATTTTATAGTGAAAAGAAAATTTAGAAATGCAAGTACAATCTTTAAAAGAACCAAACAAATGTTTACTACTTGAATTAAACTGACAAACCATAAAAGAATAGTTTGAAACATAAAACCTAGAATCAAAATATTTCGAATGTTTAAAACTATAAGAAGAAACATAAAAACAAAGGTTAAAAGAAGAAAAACAATATTTAGAACAAAACAAACACTCTAAACATTAAAACAAGAATCAAAAGAAGAAAACACATTTTTAGAATAAAGAAAACATTTGCTAACATCAAAATAAGAAGAAAAAGAAATCAAACTTTTTGCATTAAAAGAAGAAGGACTAAAAACATTCAAACAAGAAAATAAAGAATTATGCCTATTAAAATCACATTTTAAAGAAGAAGAATCACTTTACAATTTATTTAAACATAAAGAAGAAATATAAAAGAATTTAGAGAAGGAAGCAACTTCCCAAATTAGAAGAATAACTATAATTCCAAAAAGAAACTTTGTGAAAACAATAATTAAAACAAGAAAAATTATACTAGAATAAATAAAACAAATACAAACATCTAAACAAAGATTAGAGAGCTCCCTTTTACATAAATTTGCAACCTTACTCTTCAATTTAACACCATTATCAAAAGTAGTATGAGTTAGGTTGTCTTTCTTGCTAGGCTCCTTCCTTGAAAACTACTTTTATAACCTTGCAAAAGAGACATAAAAGCACTATATAAAAGATGTAAAGTTTATTAGTTGCATAATACACCCCTTTGAACAAAAAACATTATTACAGGCTCTTTGGAAGAATAACTTTCATCACTCTCTTTTTCATAAAGAATTTTATCTTTCTCATCCTATCCTTTTGCATGCACATCTCTTGGATTTGGTGCATCCTCTTTAAGTTCTCTTTTTCCTCTCTAGGCCCATACCACTCTATGGTTTTCACATAATTCTCCTTTTACTGTGCACTAAATATTTTTTTACTCTTATGCGTACTATCTCTCTATCTTTTTTATTTTATTTTCTTTTTGAACATCATTATATTTATTTACAACCAATATATTATCATATATGAGGCTTGCAATTTTAGCACTAGAATAATCATCTAATGTGGTAACTTTTCATCATGTAAAGAAAGAGTTAGAATTTCAACTGTATCTTTAGAAATAAGAATATTCTGTTTTAGGTTAACCTTCTTTGGAACGTATTTGTTGCCATCCCAATGAAACTTTCATAAAAATAAAATCAAATTTAGTTCCTTTAAAATTGGGGTGCCTTTCATAGAGTTGCAATTCGATCTCATCATTAATGGTAGCCTTTTGATGTTTAATTATACTAGAAACTTGTGTAGGCTTTTGAAATTGATTGCACAAGTCTTTTATGAGAATTTGGTGCATACCTCTTTCGTATTCTTTCCTTTAAATCTTGCCACTTAGAAATATGATCATTACCACACCATTTTCTAATTGATTTTAATTGATCCCACCAATTTTTGGCACAACTTTCAAACTCAATAGTAACAAGCTTTACCTTTGTTCTTTGAAATTGTCATGGCTCTTGAACATAAATTCTGCCTTCTCTTCCCATGTTAAGTATTCTTTGGGATAATCCCTTCCATAGAAAGGTGAGATCTTTGGCCTTTTGTTGTGGTATCTTGAAGGCCATTGGTAGCCATACCTCCTTTCCTTTCATTCTGTCATTATAAATTAAGAAGCAGGAAAATAAATAGAATTCTCACAAAGCACTCCTTCATGTGTTTATACTAAAAAAGATGACACTCCTTTTGTGTTTCACATAATAAGGCTTTTACCCTCTTATAAGCCGACACATTCTTGCCTTTTACCACTCTAGATTCTTTCTTTAAGTTCTTTTAAGGAATAAGTTACTTTATGTCATGTGAGACTTAATTCAATCACAAATAAGCAAAAAAAAAAAAAAAGTCTTAAAATTACTTAGAAAATAAAGAAAAGTGATTAACTTAATTTATATTGCAAGAAAGAGAATTATAAGGATCTAATTGAAAATTAAAGATCAAAGACGTTGGGAATAGCCAAAATGATAGTTTTGAACAAGACTTTAATGAATAATTGAATCCTAGACTGAATTCGACGCAATGGTAAATCAACTCCTTTTTGCGCAAAATAAGTCCTTAAGCAATTCTTAGCTTCTTCTTTCTTTTTCTTTTTTTTTTCAACGTTTTTCGTTCTCTTTTTTTTTTTTTTTGAATTCTCTTTCTTTCCTTTTTTTTTTTTTTACAATATTGGAGGCTAAAATGGAATTGGAATTGCTAGAACACAAAGGAACAACACAAACAAACACAATAAAGACTTTAAAAGCTGAATTAAAGGTGAAGGATGCAATTCACCAAATTAGGGTTAGTCTTCAATAGGAATAGCTTGGTTTAGCCATTGACACAAAATTAGACATTCAAAAGAGTGATTAAAATAAGAAGATATTTGAATTGGAATAGAAAGAACACAATAAACTTGAAGAGAAGAAAATAGGCTAACTAGCACAATGCAATTTTTTTTTTTTTTTTATGATTTTCTTGATGTAATTGGAACAAAATTGAAATCAAATAACAAATAATTATTAATTATGATTAAATAAATGAATTTGATGAAAGAAACACAAAGGAAGCATTATTAAGCATTATAGACCAAGAAAGGTCGAATATGGCTCAAGAGGAGAAGAAAAGAAGCAAAATTGAATGCAAAAGATGTAAGAACAATAAGAACAAAAATTTGGATAGATAATACCTTGATATTGATGCCAAAGCTCTAATACTGAATGATACAAATCAGGTTATAGAGTTCCCAATTCATATGCTAAGTTTCATGAGTTTCCTAAGATGATCAAGAATAAGATAAAACTTCAATCTTTAAATCCCAACAAAACCCATAGAAAACCTATTTCTAGCAACCTAAGTTATAAAGATTTAAGAGGTATTAATCTCAACCTTAAATTCACTAAGTAATTTAAGACCTAGATTAAATAGGTTTGTGAAATTATTAAGCACCCACTTAACAATCTCACCAAGTCCTAAAAAAAATTCAGGAAGAGAATTAAATCTCACCAAAAACTTTTTAATTATCATAAAATTCGATACAAACTTGTTTTTGGGCCTTTTATAAAATCTTTCTAAGATATTCCTAAACACAAAGAAATTTTTATTGCTTCCTAATTACTAGTTTCTTCCTAAAAACTAACTAATTGATGTTTTCCTAATAAAATTAAGACACTATTAATGCCATAAGATTGACTAATAAAGGCATGATTACAAAAATTTCTACCAAAAAAATCGCTTGAAGCTGCACAACCATGTCACAACATTTTGTCATAAGATGGCAAAGACACTCCGCCATGTGCATGGCCATATCACAACTTTCTGCCATAATTTAGTGCTTATTCTTGATAATGCACAACCATGCGCATGACCATGCTTCAACTTTTTATTTTAATTTCTTCCCTCTATGAATCAGGACTCCATTGAATCAACCTAAGCATTCCTTTTGCGGACTCTATGCTCTCATCCTTTTGCATTTTGGTCTTCACGCAATCCATTTATCTTCTTGAAATATTTTTGTAATTTCCTCATACAAGAAAACTCCAAGTGCATCTTTAAACTTCTTTAGCCTTCCTCTTATGATTAGACTTTGAAGTTGAATTATATCCTTTGCATCTTTGCTTAGACCCTTTGTATCATTTAGACTTTAAGTTCCTTGCGTACTTCATTAGTCCATTAGCCTATTAGGCTTGTTCACATCATTACCCTCAATGGCTGAGGAAATAAAGAGAATGTCATTAAGTCTTTGGTTGTGTGATGATGTATGGGTCTGGAGATACTATAGTTCAAGTAAATTTAGTGTGAAGTTGGCTTACCATAGTTCAAATAAATTTAGTGTGAACTTGGCTTGCCATGTTGCACGCCAGATGCTCAAAAATGGGTATTGTACAAATTAGGTGACTTCCAATGAGGTTGATCATCTATGGCAAAGGATTTGGTATATGAAAGTTCCTTCAAAAGTTAGACACTTTTATTTGGAGGGCATGTACAAAACTATCGATAGAAACAAACTTAATAAATCGATACTATGATGTTGACCTAATCTGCAAGCTTTATGGTAGGGAGTATAAGAGTATTTTAGTTCTAAGGTGCATAATAGTACCCCAAATGTTATATGTCAAATGTGGCAAGGTGGGACTTTCAAGTGGTTTTGGGTCTATTTATGGATCAAAGATTGGTTGAATATATGGAGTTATTTTATATCTTAGCATGGGCTTGCTCTCGAGGTGAATGGAGTGAGATCAAGGTTTTTAGGCAAGCAAGTAAACTGCTAAAGGAATACTAGGGTTTGCATTAACATGTGGAAACTTCAGGGGTAGCAAAAGATGGTGAGATAAGGTGGATGAGACCTCCTGCAGGCAAGACCAAACTAAACTTCAATGCCTCACTGTTAGAAGATGGTAAAATGGACTTTGGTTTTGTGATTAGAAATGCAAATGTGTTGGTGCTCTTATTGGGGTAAAATATGTTTCATGGGTGTGATAATGTTGTGTTGGCAAAAGGTTTAGCATTGAGATAGGCTTTAAAAAGCTTAGCTGGGGTTAACACATGGTGGAACATGTTTATAAAGTTAATTACTGATGACATCCAAATCTTGGCAAACCAACTTCTTGTTAGTGAATTTCTTTTTGTAAAGAGGAGTGCGAATGAGGTAGCCCATTCTTTAGCTTAGCTCTTTGATGAGTTTGAACAAAAGGAAGTCTAGGTAAAATGAGGTCCCTGCTGCTATTCAATTTTTTATCCTAAAGGATATAATGATTGTTTCTTTTTCTGTTTGAATAAAAACACTTTTTCTTAAAAAAAAAAATTTATAAATGACAATATAGTGTTCACCTTATTTCCACTTTTTTAAAAATAGCCTCATTTCTTATTTTCTTTCATCTTTTATTTTATTTTATTTTTCTATTGTTATTAAAATTAGTTAAATCGTGATCTCATGCATACCGTTATATGATTATAATAATAAATTTAAAATAAATTTAATGTTTATTATAATTAATTAATTAAGTAATTTAAAATAATTTATAAATAATAATTAAATTTTATTATTATTTTATAAAATTATTTTCAAGAAATAAATTATAATTAAATTAATATACTAAATTTCAATAATAACAAAAATTTTCAATGTAAAAATAAAAAATTTATAATTTTATTTTTTGTTGATCTTTTTTTATTTTAGTTTTTTTATTTTTTTATTATATAGTAAATTTAATAATTATGATTATAAATGTGAATAATTTTTTTATATTGTTAACCTTTCTAAATTATTTTTTTATAAAAAATTTCTATATTGTTAACAATTTTATGTTTTTTGATTAATTGAAAAACTAAATATTTAATTATTAGCTTACTTGTCACATGGTAAAATAAAAATATATTATATTATCACTTGTCAAAAAAAAAAAAAAATTCTTAATACAATAACTTAACAAATGAATACTCATTTCAAACTTTGTTTGAGACTAGAATATAGCGAAATCATGTAATATTATATTATCATCATTTTTAGATTTCAAAATGAAATTTTCTTTTAAAAATTAGTGATTAAAGAATAATGAACTTATAACTTAGTTTAATTTAATTTGTCAATTAGCATATTAATCTAGTTGTAAAAATAAAGTTTTTCATAATTGATGTCATATTCAAATTTTATTAATATAGAATACTCTCTCCCTAATATTAAAAACATCATTTATAAATTATAAATTGCACGAATAACATTAGCATGATTTATATTTTAATATGTGTATTCAGGTTAAATTTGATTTAATAGAAAGACTTGTAAGAAAATTATAAAAATAATATATTTAAATTGATTTTTATTGTATAAATACATATCTGATATAGCATTAAACTAATATTATAAATTTCAATAAATTATAGTTTTATGATTGTAAATGGAAAGATCATCTGGACAAAAATTTGGGGATAATAAATTTTAAAAGTCTAGGCAACATTTAGTTGGAGATTTTAATGAAAATTTGAGATGGAAAATGTGGTAAACGAATTTTTAGTCATTAACTAGTTATTAATATTGTGTAGTAATAAGTATTTAACAAGCATTTTAAATTTTGAAGAATTATATCGTTAAGAATTTTAAATTATTAAAATGTGAAATTTATATATAAAAGAAAGCTTATATTATGTCTAAGTTGTTATAAATTCAAGGGTTCCTGAAGGAGTATAGATACACTAACTCGGAATAATATACACTCATGAGTTTAAATCAACATTAAATTCAAAATTTTAAAATAATAAATTTATAGCATTGATTATTTATATGCATTTTATTTGCTCCATAGTTAATCGAGAGGAAATACACACTTTAACACAAAGTGAGAAATAAAAAAATTTAAAAAGAAAAATTAGACTAATTAAAATTGATAAAACACAAAATTAGATAATATCTAAAATTAGGAGCTAAACAACTGTGATTAAAAAATTGATGATTTTAATATTGAGAGTTATAAAAGTTAAACTATCACTTAATTTTAAATATTAAATTCAAAATAAATAATAAATAAATTTATAAATGATTGAAATGGTAACATTAGTGTGTGTATATATATATATATATATATATATATATATATATATATATATATATATATATATATATATATATATATATATATATGTGTGTGTGTGTGTGTGTGTGTGTGTGTGTGTGTGTGTGTGTGATAGTTGCAACCTTGATAATAGAGATTTGTTACACATCCTTTAATATATATTTTCTTGTAAATATTCATGGATTAATATAAAACACATTTAATTGTGGGAAATAGGTTGGCCAATTTCAAATTTGATTAATTTTTGAGTCACATCTATTTTTATATAAATTTGGGTTATGTCATCATGTTAAAGTACACAAAAAAAATTCAATCATTTTTAATCAAGTCACATCACTTATAGTTTTAAATTTTTTAAATAATAAATATAATTTTAATTTTAATAAATTTTAACAATTTAAATTTGTATCAAATCCAAGTGAATTCAGTTCATATTAAGATTGAATCAATTTCAATTGATTGATTGAGTGAGTTCAATTTGATTTGAAAATTTCAAGTCATTTTGGATTCAAAATTATTTTGAATTTTTTCAAGTTAGAGTTCAAATATATATATATATTTTTAGATTTTAGATCAAGTAAAAAACTATCACTTTTACTCATATGCTTTTGATATGAATTTTTATGTAAATAATTAATGAGATCATAGATAATTACAAACAAATTATATTAATAAATTCATGAACAATTTTATATGGTTGCCATTCCTTTCCTATATATATATATATGTTTGTAAAATAGAGTAAAGAAAGGATAATATTGAAAATTTAGGTACAAAAACTGATTATATCTTTAATTTATATTTTCTTATAAATATTTGAAAAGTAATATTAAAATTGAAATAATATATGCTCACATATAAATTATTAATAATATTAAATATTTGATTATCTTAGTGTGACTATTAATAGCATTATTAACTATAATAAGCGAATTTCAAAACCAAAATTTAAAATTTAGTTAACAAAAATGTCATTTCATATGCATCTCACATATAAGTCTTCTTATGAAATATGTTCACCTTATGTTGGATGATTTATTTTAATCTACAAGAAATCTTTATTTTTATTACTCGTATAAAATCCTAGTAGATATGTCATTATGTTCCCTCTTTATTGTATTTGAATATGATTTTTCTTATTTATGGAAAATGAGTGATTAACTTTAAAAAAGGATAATACTATTTTTAATTTTTTTTCATTCATATGCTAATAAACTATAACTCTTTATGAAACTGGTAAATTTGTGATATTGACTATTTAATCCTTTATAAATAGCAAACTACTTAAATAAGTATTTCCTTAATTTCTTTTTTCATTCCCTTACACTAAACCTGTATCTTTTTTCATTCCCTTACACTAAACCTATAACTCTTCTTATGAAACTTACTAACTTATTATAATATGGACAATTTATTTTTAGTGATGAAACTTTTTTATTTTTTTAGAAAACTATGTGTATTGAATTTTTGAATTGTAGGATATAAGTCAAATTATGAGAACTATATTAGTTTCATCCACAAAAGAATAAAGATAATAATGTTTGAAAGAGGGCAAAGCCTGAATAAACTTTAAGTCAAACCTACCCTATAAGTACTCAAACTAAAAATCTTCATTTTTTGAGTTTTCAAAAGATGTTTGTATAGCTGATTAGATTATTTTACAACTAACTTGCATGATTATATAGACATCTATAAGCATAAGATTAGGCTCAGGATGCAAGCCCGATGATGAAAACTATTGGCCTTAAGATGTAAGGAAAAGTTGCAAAAGAAAAAGAACAAAGGCCTTGAGAAACCTTGGATCAAACCTTAAACCAAGCCCAAGCCCAAGCCCAAGCCCACCAAAACCAAAAGTGTAAACCTACTAACCATGGTTTAAATGATTGTATAACTATCTACTTGCTTGTCCAACCAAGTAATAAACACTAGCTAGCAGAATATTCAATAATATCATCTCCTAAAAAACCCTAGGTTTTACAATTAATATAGTGGGTTGTACAATTAATCTTTTTGTTGTGAAAACCACTTGAAAACCTTAATTTAAAATTTCCACGACCTTTTTCTATTGGGGGTCATGAATGAGGTATAATCAGAGCCATTCTAGCTTTGATGCACATCTTTCTCTCTATAAATACCTCCCATTAGAAAGAGAAAGAAAGGCTTGAAAACCCTTAAAGTTATTCGATTAAAATGTCCACTCAAACCTTTCTTACACATAAAAACAAAATCCTAATCCATTTATACTAAAATCTAAGGAAGAATTGAGACATTTGTTATAACACCCATTTACATTTATTAAGTATGACATTCATGTCCAAAAATTCTTATGCATAAAGGTTAACTCATTATTCATACATAATCCAATAGGTATTTAATTTGCACATATGTTAACCCATTCAATGATGGTAATCATAAATTGATTCCTAACTAGGCATTTGTACATGACACAAGGAGCGGGAGAGTGAAAATCCAGTTGAGAATGAATTATGATGAATGAGCAATATCTCTCCGCTCATAATATATTTGGTAAAACCATTTTACATAAATGTATATGAGACATAAATATATAACTTTCAAGTTTGGCACATTATCAAATTCCTATTATATGGCCATCAAATTCTTAGAGAACAAAATTAAGAGATGAAATAGGTTTCATCAAGTTTAGGATTAGTCAGAATAAAAGAGGTATATCTCTTTCCACATAGCAAACTAAGGAAAAATGTTTTATAGAAATTTAGAGCGAATATATGCCTATAAGTTTCATATATTGCACTTTGTCTAAATCAGCACATAAGATCATCAAAATATATGAAAACAACCAAACTAAGGAGATGTTGATAGGTTATGAACCGACCCTTATGAAGGAGCCATAACTCTTCACACACACCATATTAAGCAAAATTGATTTACATGCATTTATATAAGGCACAAAAATACAAGTTTTATGTTTTACACTTTCTCTAATTCCTCTTTTCAGGTTATGAAATCATGGGTACAAAAATATGCTCTAACAACAAAACTAACACAATCAGCTCTTATTTCTCTTAAGCTTCAACTTCCATACATGAGCTCTACCTCAAGTTACTCCATAATTATTACTAATTGCACATATTTGACATGTAATGAGGGAGAAATTTCTTGTGGAAAAAAAGATAGAATCACTTACCTTTTTTTGCCAAAAATAGAAAAGCTTAGGGTTCCTCCCTAATTAGCATACTTCTTCTCCCTCTTCTTCTTCTTCTTCTTCTTCTTCTTCCTTAACTTTATCTTTCTTTTGCCCCTTCATATTTTTACCTCTCTAATATTATTCTAAAGGAATAGAAATTTAATTTGCATAACTACTCTAATAGGACAAATTCATGGTGGCTCACTACCAATGATTAGAAGTTCAATTTTCCTCTTTTAGTCTTTCTTCTTCACTCCATCATCACCTCCATCCATCTCTTAATCCCTATATGCTCCTTATACTTTTAAATAAGCTCCAAAACACCATTATTTATGATACTATAACATACACACATCAGACGATAATTTGCCGTGCAGCTATGTAAAGCTCATATCTATGTTTAAGTGCCATAAATGTGATGGTGCAAGTGTCATTGTCATGCTTATCAAATTCACATATCTAAATGATCATTTATCCAATGCATATGTTCATGTGAGATTGCAAATCATTTATGAAATGAATATGTTCATGTGAGGATGCTAATGAATGAAGATAGAGATGTTACATTTCTTTCCCTCTTATAAAGAATTCGTCGTCAAAATTCAATACCTACAAACAAATATAGATATTGTCATTTCATTTTCTCTTTGGTTTCCTACATGGCCTCTTCTTATGAATGGTTTCTCCACAACACCTTAACTAAAGGGATTTCTCAATTTTGTAACTATTTTATGTCATAACAATGATTTTCGTTGATTCTTCAACACAACTTATATCATCTTCAATATTTATAGCTGGATCCCTGAGTATATGTGTAGGATTAGATCCATACTTTATAAGCATGCTCATATGAAATACTTCATGTATCTGAGCCATCTCTACTAGTAGTGCTAGCCTGTAAGCCAATGCATTGGTTCTTTCTAGGATCTCATATGATCCTATGTATCGAGGACTCAGTTTTCCCTTCTTGCCAAATCGAACTATTCCTTTTCATGGTGAAACTCGAAAGAACACTTTGTCTTCCACTTCATATTCCATTTCTCTTCTATGTTGGTCTACATAGCTCTTTTGCCTGTCTTATGTTGCTTTAAGTTTTCTCTTGATTACTTTCACCTTGTGTACAATGTCTTGCACTAGTTCTGACCCTTTTAAAACTTACATCCCTTTGTTATCCTAATAGATAGGACTTCAACATTTTCTTTCATATAGTGCTTCATATGGTGCCATCTATATACTACTATGGTAATAATTATTATAAGCAAACTTAATCGAGGCAATATATTCATCCCATGCACCTTTAAACTCTATCACACAAGCTCGAAGCATGTCTTCAAGTGTTTGAATTGTCCTTTATGATTGCCCATTATTGGCCCTAATGCACCTAGAAGGGGGGTTGAATTGGTGGTAGATTTGAACTTTTAATTATGGAGGATGCTTACAAAAATGAAAGATTAGAGGAAGAGTAGGAGAAAAATGAACACAAAAGTTTTATAGTGGTTCAAGTATTCACCAACCCTACATTCACTCCCCAATTCACCAATTGGGTGTTTCACTCAATCACTACTGTTTTACAAGCTCATACTCAACTTAGTGTTTAGGCTCACACCAAACCTTACAAGTGTTTTCCTAAGGCTCACACTCAACCTATACAAGAGTTTTATAAGTAACTCAAATCTAAACAAGAGTTTTCTATTCAAGAGCACACTCTCAAACCCTACACAAGGTGTTTAAAGCTCACACTAAATTATGTACAAAGAAATAAGGAATTAAAGTAGAGAATTAACTTTGCAAGAGTTTCGACACTATCAATGTTTCTTCTTGCATTAACATCAATTTGTTGAGTATTTATAGCCCACATCCACTAAAGAGATGTTATTTTAAAACTATCAATAAATCTCTAAGATGTGTTAGGAAGATTTTGTATTAAATGCTTGTCAGGCACAAGTCGCAGTCGCTACTACCATTTCGCGGTCGTGAATTTTCAATTTACATTGAAGAGCTAAAAATTACGGCAAGAACCCTGTCTTGTGTCTAACGGCTAGTCCACATATCAGTTGTCCATTAGTCTCCTAAAAAACTAGCTGATGGTTTTTCTAATGAGTCTTAAACTTCATGGTCATGAGTTTGCTTTGTCATAGGCTCGACTGGGACCACAAATTCCTTTGTTTGATGAGTAAACTTTAACTTCTTGAGTTGCGGTCGCGACTAAGACTTCATGCTCATCATTTTGATTTCCAACGGTTGGCTTGGACACTTGGCGTACTGTGGTTGTGGCTTTGGTTCCCTCCTTTGTCATATGAAATTCGCGGTCGTGAATCCGGACGCAATACCCATCACGTATTCCTTTGTGACTCAAGCTCACTTCCTTTAACTAAGTCGCGACTGTGAATTTACATGTGAATTCCTCTGCCCTAACTTCATCCATCCTTACGATTGATTCACGGTCACTATTTAGACTATACACACTGCAAATTTAGATGAACTTTACAAGATTGGGGATTCTGAATTCCAATGAAGATAACTCTTATAAATTATAAAAATAACACTTAAAATTGACATTAGAACTTTCAATCTATATTGTCAAGATCAAAAAAGAGTCTTGACTTAAGTTTGAATAACTTAGTCTAACACCCATCTATCTGAGGATGAAAAGTAGTGCTGAAACTAATTTGGTACCTAAAGCCTTTTGTAAATTGATCGAAAATTGAGAGGTAAATTAGGGATCTCTATATGATATATTGGACATTAGAACACTAAGAGCTTGAGTGAACTGCTCCATCGAATAGGCAAAAAGTGAGCGGATTTAGTTAGCTGATCAATGATCACCCGTATAACATCATTCTTCTTTAAAGTTCTCGGTAATCCATATACAAAGTTTATGGTTATTATTTCCCATTTCCATATTGAAATTGTTAAGGGTTTCAATTTTTCAATGCTTGATGTTTTATTTTGATTTGCTTATAAATCTAACATGTTGAAACATAGGCTACTACATCTTTTTTTTTTTTTTAGGCTACTAAAAATGAGATCGTAAGGTATTATACATTTTTTTTTTCATTCCTAAATGCATGGCATATGGAACATTATGTGTTTCTTCTAGGATTTCTCTTCGCAAGTTATCAACTTTAGGCATATAAATACGATATCCCAACATCAAGACATGATTTCGAATATCAAAATCAACAAGTCTCGCTTATTTCACGATTTTATTCATTCTCTATAACTTTGGATCCTTACTGTGCTTATTTAATTTGATCATGCAACATTGGTCTCACTTAAAAAGTAGCAATTAATACCCCCATTCTTTTGCATGTTTAGTTTCACATTCGTAGCTCATAACTAAAATAAATAAGATAATGGAAATACTTGTAAACGAGCTACATTACTTTTTGATGTGCTGCTCAAAGTATCAATAACCATATTTGCCTTCCCTAGGTGATACTCAATGGTGCAATCATAATCTTTTAGAAATTCTAGCCACCGCCTTTGTCTCATGTTTAACTCTTTTTGGCTTATCAAATACTTTAAGCTTTTGTGATATGTAAATATTTGAAAAACTTCTCCATACAAGTAATGCCTTCATATTTTCAAAACAAACACAATGACAACAAGTTCTACGTCATGTACTTAGTATGATAATTCATATTGCTTCAATTGTCTAGATGCATATGCAATTACCTTACCATGTTGCATTAAAACACATCCTAAACCTTGATGAGATGTATCATTATAAACTACAAATCTCCTATAGGAATGGCAAACACTGAAGCATATGTTAATCTATCTTTTAATCACCAAAACTCTTCTAGCTTGCTTTAGATCACTGAAATGCTATATTTTTCCAAAGTGGCTTAATCAAAAGAGCAACTATAAGTGAAAAGCCTTCAACATATCGATGATAATACCTAGCTAGTCCTAATAAATTTAGAACTTTTACAATGCTCTTTGGGGTTTCCTATTTTACTATTGCTTCAATTTTGTTTGGATCCACTTCTATGCCCTTTTCAAAAACTACATGTCCCAAAAATACCACATGATCAATCTAGAATTCACAATTGCTTAATTTAGCAAATAACTATCCTCAAATGCTATTCATGCTCCTTTTTACTACTTGAATACACCAATATGTTATCAATGAGCACAATTACAAATTTGTCTAAATAAGGCTAAAACACTTTGTTCATAAGAGACATGAATGTAGCTGGTAAATTAGTCAAACCAAATGACATCTTCAAAAATTCATAATGCCCATACGTGGTTCAAAAATCAGTCTTTGGTACATCTAGGTTTGAAATTTTAAGCTAATAATAGCTTGATTTCTAGTCAATTTTGGAAGACACTCGTGTTCCCTATAACTAGTCAAACATATAATCTATTCTTAGCAATGGATATTTGTTCTTCATAACAACCCAATTTAATTGCCAATAATTAATACACAATCTCATTATCCTATCTTTCTTTTTAACAAACAACATGAGAGCACCCCCAGGTGACACACTAGGTCTAATGAATCCCTTTTCAAGTAAATCTTGCAATTGGGTTTTCAATTCTCTTAACTTAATTGGAGTCGTCCTATAAGGTAGAATGGATATTGGTGTTGTTCCTAGGACTAACTCAATCATAAATTATATCTCCCTTTCAAATGGTAAACTAAGTAAGTCAACTGGAAATACATTTGAAAACTCATTTACCATTGGAATATTCTCAAGTAATTCATATGTGAACCTTCTATCTGCCACATGTGCTAGATAAGCCTTACAACCACCTTCAATCATGTGAAAAGCCTTGATAGTAGAAAATAGACACACAGGTACAATTTGTCTTTCCCCTTGAAATGCAACCCTTATTTAATTTGAAGATTCTAGAATAAATTCCTTAATAAAACAATTCACTATTGCATGATATTTGGTCAACTAGTCCATACCCAATATCACATCAAATTCATAGAGTGACAACAATACTAAATCAACATTTAACTCAGTGTCATCAATGTAAATCACATAATTACGACATACCTTGCCCACAATCATCACATCTCTCAAAGTAGTACTCACACATAGGTTAAACCTAAAGGTTGATGCTTGCTACATAATTGGAATACCATATTCAATGAAATGAATGAATGTCTGAGCCAGGATCAATTAATACATCAATTTCTAAATCAAGGAGAAAAATTTTACGAGTGATAACTTTTAGAGCAACGATGGCTTCTTGCCTACATTAACCAAAATGTTGCCTCCTACAATGTACACATGAGGTTATGGTTATATAACTTGGCCTTGACCTCTGCTTGTATAAGATGAAACTCCTAACCTCCTGCCTCTATAGCTAGAGAAACCACCCTTGGCACTAGACTATGATGGCATATAATCTCCATATTTACCTTTCTTTCTATTAAAATCTTCCACAAACTTAATAAGTCCCCCTTTTTACTCATTGCTTTGTCATTTCTTTTTCTAATCTTTCCATCCTAATTACAACAACTTTTAGCTTGGTTTAACTCTCATGATCTGTAATTGTGATCTTGCTTCTAATCTCAATCCCTCTTCAAACTTTTGACATTTGTTTTTGTTAGTGGCCACCATAAATGATGCAAAATGAGATAATTGAGTAAACTTTACCTCATACTCAGCTACAACCATCTCCTCCTATTTCAGATTTAGAAATTCTCTTCTTTTGTCATCTTTATACACTTTTAGAATGTAATTATTGTTGAACTAATGAAGAAAATCATCCCATGTAAGCATTAGAAGGTGGACATCACTTCATGGAATGGTTTCCCATCAATCATATGCATCCCCCTATAACAATGACACTGCATAATCAAACTTTTCTTATGGTATGTATTTCATCAAATCAAAACTCTCTTGTTCATTTTAACCATGTCTTTGCCATTGTTGGATTTGTAGTACTGTTGAAGTCAATTGCATCCTATTTTCTTATTTTGTCATACCTTATTTCTCTTTCATTTCTAGGCCCTGCACTATTTGTTCACCAGTTCTTAATGTGGTTGCCTATGAGGTATGTGTTGTGCATGAGAATGTATAGGATATCTCAATTTGTCAGCTTGTTGATCTCTTGATAATTAATATGATACTTTTATGGAATGCAAATTGATTGACTCCTCTGTCCTTGGTGAGTCATAGGTACTACCATGACTACCCCCTATTAATGCCCTATAAACATATAAGACTATGTCATATGATAATGCATAACAGTGCAAAAGTCATGTCATGTTCAAATGAATGTCCTTATGGAACATGTCTTTACGCTGATACCAAAAACTGTAACAACCATTTACATTTATTAAGTATGACATTTTGGTCTAAAAATTCATATACATAAAGGTTAACTCATCATTCATACACAATCCAACAGGTATTTCATGTACACATATGTTAATTCATTCAATGATGGTAACTATAAATTAATTCCTAACTAGATATATATACATGACACAAGGACAGAGAGGGCGTGGAAATCAAATCGATAACTTGTGCTCCATGTGTCTATATGTAAAATATTATACTCCAAAGTGCCCAAACCTTATGCTTTACTACCTGAAAAATAATTACGATTTGGTAAGTTGCAACTCAGTGAATAAAAATAATAATAAGATTCTAATGACACAATCAATAATCAATTATTAAGATACATTAAAAGTATAGGAATTAAATTATGTAAGTACAAATGTAATAGATTATTTGATTTTATCATGACCTTGCAAGACAGACATTGCTCTTGGGAAATCATGTGAATCAAGTGACATTTGATTTTGTTGGCCAACATATAACATGTGATTCATTTGATCGATAACATGTGCCATAATAGGACATATTGGTCCCTTTTCTAAGAAGTGTTTTGCAACTATTTGATAGGTTGATCACAGCATCCCTTTAGTTCCATATACAAGTGTTCACTCACAATGGTATACCAAGTAATCATTAAGATCATATAAGTCTTCCTTTGCTTGTATTCACATGTAAAATTTCACAATTCAATCACATATATGTGTAATGGAATACAACCATTGTATAAAATCATCACATATACACATTAGAATTCGATTATAGCTTTTACTCAACTTTGATGCAACCAACCTCTATGGTAGGTTTGAACATTTCTCTTGGGTTTTGTCAATGTGTTAAGTTCCTAACATTGGATACATTTATCATTATAAAATGTCAAAATGAGTTTGCATGCATAGTGTACAACTATGGTTATGTTCTATGCAAGTGGGTCAAGTATTTAAGCTTGTTATTCTTGTATGGCAGCTAGACCTTATTGCACTTTCATAGTTTGCACACACACACATGTGTGTGTGTGTGTATCAAATTAGATGATTCTATTTTCTATAAAAACTAGACAGATATTGGTACAACATAGTCCAAATTTATGTCAATATAAGGCCTATAGAAAATGTGGTGATTTTTTGAATTCTGCCATGTTTCAATGTGATTGTAATCTGAGTAAGTCTTACATTCCTAACCATATCTCAAATTATAAAAGTATAATTTCAAAATTTATTTGCCATCAACTAAATAACACAAAAAGGAACATTTCTAATGTTTTAAAATTGTCAAATTTAGTCTATAAGGTCACCAAAATAAATGGTCAATCTTAAAGTAAGCAGGTTTCAACATGTTAAAAATTGGTCATGATGAAGGAGCAATATCTCCTCACCCATAAAATATTTGGCAAAAATATTTTAAAACATTGTATATGAGACATAAATATATAATTTTCAAGTCTAGCACATCACCAAATTCTAATTATATGGCCATCAAATTCTTAGAGAATAGAATTAAGAGATGAAATAATTTTCATTAAGTTTAGTGTCAGTCACAATAAAAGAGGCATATCTTTTTCCACATAACAAATTAAGGAAAAATGTTTTAAAGGAATTTATAGGGGATATATACCTACAAGTTTCATGTTTTTCACTTCATCTATGTTAGCATATAAGATCATCAAAATATATGAAAGCAATCATACTGAGGAGATGTTGATAGGTTATGAACCAACCCTAATGAAGGAGCCATAGCTCTTCACACACCATATTAAGAAAAATTGATTTACATGCACTTGGATAGGACATAAACCTACAAGTTCTATGTTTTACACTTTCCATAATTTCTCTTTTAGGGTTATGGAATAGTGGACACAAAAATCTACTCTAACAACAAAACTAACATAATTAGCTCTTATTTTTCTTGAGCTTCAACATCTATATAAGAGCTCTACCTCAAGTTACTCCATAATTCTTACAAATTATGCATGTTTAACATGCTATGAGGGAGGAATTTCATTTTGGAAGAAGATACAATCACTTACCCTTTTTACCAAAACTAGAAAAACTTAGGGTTCCTTCTTAGGTACCTTACTTTTTCTCCCTCTTCTTCTTCTTTTTCTTATTCTTTTTCTTTTTCTTTTTCTTTTTCTTTTTCTTCTTATTCTTATTCTTCTTTTTCTTTTTCTTTTTCTTCTTTTTCTTTTTCTTTTTCTTTTTCTTTTTCTTTTTCTTCTTCTTCTTCTTCTTCTTCTCTTCTTCTTCTTCTTCCTTAGCTCTTTCTTTCTTTTGTTGCCCCTCACATTTTTACCTCTCTATTCTAATCCTAAAGGAAGAGAAATTTAATTTTTATACATACTCTAATAGGATAAAAGCATGATGGCTCACCGCAATTGGTTGAAAGTTTAATTTTCCTCTTTTAGTCCTTCTTCTTCACTCCTTCATCACCTCTATCCATGTCCTAATCCCCATATGCTCTTTATACTTTTAAAAAATCTCTAAAAAACTATTATTTATGATGCTATAACATACACAACATATGATAATTTGTCATGTAACTATGCAAATCTCACATCTATGTTCAAGTACCCTAAATACGATGGTACAAATGTCATTGTCATGCTTATTAAATTCATAAATCTAAATGATCATTTATCCAATGGATATGTGCCTGTTTATGAAATGAATAAGTCAATGTGAGGATGCTAATGAATGATGATAAAGATTCTACATTTGTTATTTTACTTTTGGTATTCTCATTGCATTTTGAGGGTATGATAATATTCAAAAGCATATAAGGGTCCCCTTTCCTTTTTCTTCTTTTTCTTGAAAAATCTAGTCTAAGTAAGCTATACAGACTTCTTATAGTTTGTACAAATCACTAAGTAGTCTCTACAAATCACTAGTTAGTTTATACAATCCACTTTGACTGTGGACAGTTTGCAAAACTCTATCTCTTTGCATTAAGATCTTCTTATTTTGAGGTTTTTAATGGATGCCATGGGAGCTTCATTGACATAATAGGGGTAGGTTCTATAACCTAAAACCCAAATTCAATAATATAATGGGGCGATGACCAAGTTTGGGTGTGTTTTATGATCTCCAAACATCAAACTTTCTTTTTCTTCTCTACTTGATGCTTTAATATGGGACACATTTTTTTTTTAATCTTTAGACCATTTTTTAGGCCATGATCAAGTGAGGAATTCTTTTATTCCTATGACCTTGAGAGCTTCATTATGGTTCTTATTATTTTGAGTTATGGTTATGTCTTAATCATTATCACTATGGAAGGATGTGATTAGCTCCCTAGTTAGTCCACTTATTTCACTATATCTTTGGAGACTACATGATTAGAGTTGGGGGAGAAAGATCCACACTTAATGACCCCCTTAATTAGACTATGTTTTATGTTTTCTAGCTATAAGATGGATTCCTTTTGAATAACATCTTAACTTTCATTAATGCTATTCTTAGCTATTTAGAAGCAATATGGAGAAGGGTTTAATAACCCTAGGATGCCACATGTTTAAACTTTGTCCTAAGCCATTAATCCTCTGAGGTACATTTGCTTTTCGTTTATTATATTCCCTATGTCATGATTCATATGCTTGTATTATATTTGTCATTATTATTGCTCTAATGTGATTCAAGTGATGTTGGGATGTTGTTGACTCTAGACTTAGATTCCATTTTAGGTTCCCTTGACTTTGAGACTTTGGGTAAGACCTTCTGTTTCATTGCATTCCTTTTGTGTGCCTTTTGCTTTATTATTTTTCCTGGTGATCACTAACATGTATTTCTTTTGTTTAGGTGACAAAAAGGGACATGATGAGTCCCATTATGCATGATTATGGTTGATTAATATGCATGACCCCCTATGAGATGTTGCATGTCCCCTGTCCATCTTTATGTAATTATGATGACTTAATGATGTTATGATTAATTGGTTGTGTTAGACAGATGTTTAGGGGCATTAATTAGACTAATTAATAATAAGAATAAATGGTAAAAAATGAACCAAAGATGCGTAAAGGTTAGATCTTAATATCTAAGAATTTTGAAGGTGCCTAACCTCTTCCTCACGTTATACCTAATTTTCAAACCTGATCTTTAATGGGGTGAAGATAAATTGGGCCTTTTAAATGACTTAGGAGAGATTTCGTTATTGCCCAGATTCTTGTCCTAACTAAAGTCGAGTGACAACTCCACATTCGTTTAGGGATGATACCAATGTATTATCTCACCTTGGTCCTCCATTAATCATTGAAATTGGAGAAGGGCTTCAAACTTACGTAAGGCCTAAAGGATCCCCTAGTGAGTTAAACACAAGCCATAATATAGGGTTAGCACCAATGTATAAGCTCATCCTCTCAATCTTCTATTGATTGATAAAAAGATGAATTTACAAGTAAAATTCAACTCATTTGAACATAATTGCAAAATTGAGGTGCTTGCAATTGCAACTCCACTAAGGAATCGAAATTGAATGCATGTTTAATCTTTGGTTCACTATTTACCATATTATTTTGGTTATTAGTTAGTCCATTATATTCATGTAGCCTCACTTCACCACATGCACTAAGTTTGCCCTGAGATAAACCAAATGAATTCTTTAAGCTTAGGACTTAAGCTCCATTCAGGCTTAGGAGAAAGGAAGAAGAGTTTATCAATCACAAGCCAAGTACCTGAGGGTATATCAAATGAGGGGTTATGATAATTATCCCCTAAGCTTGTGGGAGCCATCTACTATAATAATTATTTCAACATTAGGTGCATGTGTGAGCCATTAGCACCTTGGAATAAGATACCCCTTTTATTTACATTTGTCTCCAAAAGAACGATTGACTTCTTCAAAGAACATGGTTAGGTATCCCTCACATAAATATATTGTTACACCACTCCCCTTCAATATAAATCATCCCCTTATAAATATGTGTATATTCCCTTGTCTTGCCTTATAAATAACTTTTATGTAAATATTCATGCACATCCCTCACTTTCTTTATTAAGGGATTCATTATTTATAGGTATATCTTCCTCAAGAAATGTAAAAAGTTCCTTTTTGTATTTAGATATCCTTCTTCTAGATTCTATGCATGCATGTTCTTTTGAGACTTTAGCCCTTCTTGGTCCAAGGTGACCATTTTATGTTCTTTACCCCATGATGAGAAAATAATAAGAAGCCACCTAAGCAAGAGCCTCAAGATCTCAAGTGTGGGAGAGATAAGGTTAGAAGGATCTTATGTGTATATGCATTTTTTTATCTTGTTTATGCATCATGCTAATAACTCTTATTTTGAAGCCATCATAACTCCTTCTAAATCCTCATGAAAAAGAAGAGGCAATCAACTACCTATGAAGAGTAAAATGCCTAGCTTGATTTAAAGGTTGTAGTTGATCATGGAACCAACTATCCCACTTAAAGTCATAGAGAGGATTAGGGCTAAAATGAGCCATACCATGGAGGAAAGAATTATTGAAAAGTTAAACAAGTACCTCAATAAGATCTTTAAGAAATTTAATGTGTCTGCCAATAGGACTAATAAAGGGAAAGCACTGATGAGGCAGCCCAACCTATGGCAATTGATGATCATCTGTTTAGGATGAAGTATCATGAAAGTAAATTAGTTAAGGAAGTTGAAAGCATTACTGTACCTCTTGACAAACCTATGGAGAATGAAAGGGACAATACTTAGTTTGATGACCTAGTTAGGCACTAGAAAAGATCCAAAAGATGTTTAATGTGAAAGGTCTAGAAAAGAGGGTTGATATCATGGAGTTGCTCACCCGTAAGCCTAAAAAGCTTCTCGCTAATTATTGAATGCGCAAACTTCTTAAGTTTATTGAAGCTCAAATTGCCACCCATCATATCCACTCCAATGTGTTGATAATGAAGACATCAAAGGTACCCACCGACACTATGCTTAAGTTGTTTAAGTTATTATTAGAATGTTTTATAAAGATATGGTATTCAATGTACCTGACTGTTAGGGGAAGCTAGATAAAATTGATAGAGACTTTTAAGAAACACTATGCTTACAACTTTGCACTAGAAGTTACCTTGCAAGACATAGGGTAATTAAAGCAAAAAGGTAGTGAAAACTTCACAAACTATATAAAAAGATAGGAGAAGTTGGCTTTTGAAGCCACTACTAGGCCAACAAAAAGGGAACAAGTAAGAATGATCATCAAAGGGGCATTACTGAGAATATGTACCAGGGTGAAAGATATGCTGGTGAAAAATTTTGAAAACCTTAAGAAAGTAAGTCTATAGGTAAAAGAGTTAGTGTCCGAATCCAAAAGGCAATATGGCAAAAGAAGGAGCACGCCATCTCAGATGCAAGGATAGGGGAATAAAATAGGTGATGTAAATGTAGTGAGAGCCTTGCAACAATGTATTGGTTTGGGAATACCTCTATCTAAAGCATTTGAGAGGTTACAAAAGAAACGAGTACTAAAATCACTAATACTAAGACCACCTCCTAATTCATTGTCAAAGGGATGTGATGCTAATGCCTATTATGCTTTCCATTAAAGGGTTGGACATAATATAGATCACTATTACAAATTAAGGCAAGGGATCTAGGATCTTATTAATAATAAGATCATCATGTCACTAAACATCAAAAGGCTAAGTATAATGGAGAATCCTCTGACATTATGGTAGTTTGGAAGAGGATTCTTAAGTAGACGGGTTACAGACAAGTGGGTTGATTCGAAAGTGATAGGCATTATGTAAAATAAGAACTTTCTTCTAGGTCATGGGCTAAGAAAGAACTCTAGAAGTATGTCAGAATTTCTTGAGATTCCTAGTCAAACAACTAGAAAAGGGCTAAAACATCATGAACAAGGTACGAGCCTAGGGATAAGGGATCTACACGGTCCCCTATTTGATTTCTTTGTAAATAAAAGGGGGAGATGGTAGAAGAGGTTAAGGAAGAAGAGGAGTAGAAAGAAAAAGAAGATCTTGTGGATGACTTTAAAAGGCCATTCTTCTATTTGCAAGTTAGGGAGATATGCTATCTTAACTATTAAGATTCATCAAATGAAGAAGGTAGAAAAAAGAAAGAGAAAAAGAGAAAGGGTTAGTAAATTATGTAGAAAAAGAAAAAGAGGAATGGTCAGTAAATTATGGAGAAAGAGAAAAAGAGGAAGGGTCAGTAAATTATGGAGAAATAGAGTACCTATGAATCAAATCAAGCTGTAATTCTATATGGTCCTCAAATCACTTGGCCATGGAATAATAAATGAAAGATATCCATTAAGGAGCATGAACAATATTTGTCAAACCAACACTTTTGAGCAATAGGTGAAGGCCTTAATAAGAAGAAGGTTAGAGTGGTTAGTTAGGATGCACCTCTTATGGATAAAAAATTAAGGTATACAAGGATATGCAAATTCACTAAAGGAACATACAAGGAAATGAATTTAGCTGATATTGAGAATAAGTTCATTAACTCCATTGATGATATAGGAAGTGGTGCTAAAACACAAGTTTATTAGGCTAAGTCAGATGGAGGGAGAGGCATTCTATGAGAGTTTTATGAAAATTAAATTGAAGGATGATAAGATGAGGTAGGACTTTAAAGGAGTAGTAAAGGCTTTGATTAACACAGAGGCTGAGAAAGAAATGAATTCTAAGTAAGTCAGAGACTTGAATACGACTCTTGGGATAACTGATATGGAGAAGATTAAGGGGGAGGAGAAGACTGTTGTTGATGAAATTCCTACCAACCTACTAGATAAAGATATTTTTCTTGATGGTTTCAATGTTGTTATTTTCAGTCCTTTGAAAGATGATGATGTATTTATTTCAAAGTTTATGGTAATGAATGATGAGCTTACTTCATTATGTGATGTGTTTCCTGATGATACTATACATAACATACATAATTTCATGAGCATATTTAATATTAATTTTATGCACTCCACTGCATTTAATCTTGGCACACAGAAAAATCTGATGATCTTGCTCATTGCCAATAATGTCACACTAGAAGAGTGACGAAATTTAAACAATTACTCAGAAAGTATCACTGGGTACTTGCTTAAATGTATGAAGACATGTTAGGGGTTGGTTAATGGATAGTCAGCATAGGATTCCAACTTAGCCTTATATGAGGCCGGTAAAGCAGAAGCTTATGAGCATGAGTCCAAAATAGGCTTAGTTGGTTAAAGAAGAGGTGGTGAAATAGTTAAATGCCAAGTTCTTAAAAATAGTTAACTATCCTGATTGGCTAGTTAATGTAGTATTAGTACCAAAGAAAGAAGACAGAGTGAGGATGTGTGTTGATTATAAAGAGCTAAATAAAGTTTACCCCAAGGATGACATTTTGGTCGACAGTGCAAAAACTTATGTCATATAATCCTTCATGGGTTATAATTAAATTCTCATGGCCATTATAGATAAAGTGAAAATAGATAGGGGTACATACTATTATAGGGTGATGCCTTTTAGTTTGAAGAATGCAAAGGCTACATACTAATAAATAGCTACCACCTTGTTCTATGACTCGATCCAAAAGGAAGTAGAGGTATATTGATAGTTTTGTATTTTTATTATTTTTTAGAGCTAGTTTTTTTGTTAATTAAGTCTATTTTAAAAAAAAAAAATTACTAGATAATGTCTCACTTTTAGTTTGTATTTTGTAATTTTATAGTAAATCCTGGAAATTAGAGCTTATTGGTGAAATATGAGATTTTTTGGGTCAAATTGTGTAGTTTCAAAGTTTAAGGACCAAATAAAAATTCGACCACCATTCAGGGACCCATTTTGATATTTTCTAAGACAGAATTTGTGTCCAATTTTGATTCAAAAGTGGAAGGCCCGAGAAGACATGCTAAATTGGAAATTCACTGGCTCTAAGAAGGGGAATTTGGTTGAATTTGACTCCTAATTAGAAAAGAATTCTATTTTCCTAATTGATGGAGGATGTTTTTTTTCTAGTTTGTGAAGGATGCTATTTTCTTATTTTAAAGAGGAATAAGAGACTATAAATAGGAGAGAAAAGAATTAGGAATTGTTGGATTATTATATTTTTCAGAGAGTTTTTGCTTTGTTTTATTTTTGGAGAAGAAGTCATCCATAAGAGAAAGATTATTGATCGACTATCAAGCTTGAAGGGAATTGAAGAATACAAGGATTTTTATCATGAACACTTGTCTATTTTATTTTCTCTTTATTTTGATGTTGGTTAGTAATTCAATTTTGAACTAAATTAATTAGACACTTGGGTATGATGAACTTTAAGATGAGTTTTGAATTGTGATTTTTTAGATAATACAATCTTTTCATTATTTTATAGAATTCAATTGTGTTTGCTCTTTATTTTCTTGAATTGATATATCCGAAATATTGATTCTTATTTTAATTCTTTAAACTTAGATTGAGAAATCAAGTTATTGAATCGATCTAGCACAATTGAAAGGAGTTGCATGTACCCCCTAGAGATAGGATAACATAAATCTTCTGGATTAGGGTCAAACCTAATAATGAAATTCAAGGAATTATAATGCAATTTTAGGAGTTTTAATTAGGAAGAGATTCCATTTAATCAACCTAGAATTAGATGTTAATGATCTTGAGAAAGACTTTAACATATTAAAGGAATTTCCACAGTTCCATAAACATTGAATTAGATTGTATTATCGAAAAAAAATCAATTTCTTAATAAGTCTTAGGGGGATTCAATACTTGAGTGCTATTTGTCATATTTAACACCTTTTTCTCACTCTCTATTTAATATTTTCATTATTTTAGTTTATTGAATTATTTTATTTTATTAGTTAATTAATTCACTTAAAATTGTCGGTTAAATAATAGAGAAAGAGCTAATACTAGTACTTTTAGTCCTTGAGAGATCGACACTCGATACTCCTACGCTATACTATATTCGATAGGTGCACTTGCCTATTCGATCTATAGGTGTTAGCCTTGGACCGTATCAAGTTTTTGGCACCATTGCCGAGGGCTAAAATATTAGGAAGACTTTATATCTATTAATTTAGCCATTTTTTTTCTTTCATAATTTTTCTTTTTTTTTTTTTCTATCCTATTTTATCTTTCTTGTTTTAGTTTTGTGTGGTTTCTAGTCTTTTTAGAGGCTTTAACGGTTTATGACTCGAAGCAACACAACTGAGCTAGAACCTGAAGATCCTGAAATAGAGAGACCTTTCCATCAGAATTTAAGACAAAAGCGTCAAGAAAAGATTGAGCATAATAAAGAGATAATAATAATGGCAGATCGTCAAATGACTATGTTTGACTACGCCAAACCCACCGTGATGGATGCTGGAACAAGCATAGTGAGACCCGCTGTTGCAGTCAATAATTTTGAAATCAAGCCGAATATCATTCAAATGGTGCAACAGTCAACAGAGTTTGATGGTTTGCCAGATGAGGATCCAAATTCTCATCTAGCTGATTTCTTGGAAATATGCGACACTTTCAAGATCAATGGAGCTACGAATGATGCTATTCGGTTAAGGTTATTCCCATTTTCATTAAAAGGAAATGCCAAATAGTGGTTAAACTCACTTCTGAAGGGTTCTATTACTACATGGAATCAGATGACAGAGAAGTTCTTATTGAAGTATTTTCCACCTGTGAAGTCAGCAAGATTAAGGATTGATATCTCATTGTTCATTCAATCTGATTCCGAGTCACTTTATGAGACATAGGAATGCTTCAAGGATTTGTTGAAAAAGTGCCCACAACATGGGTTAGATACTTGGGTTCAGATTCAGACATTCTATTGTGGATTGAATCACATGACTCGTCAAATGACAAATGCAGCAGTAGGGGGTTTTCTCAATAATAAAACACCAGAAGGTGCTCAAACATTGATTGAGGAGATGGCAATGAACATATATCAGTGGCAAACAAATTCAAGGAGTAACAAACCTGCCAGTATGTATAATCTTGATTCAGTCACTGCTTTGGCGAGTCAAGTTGAAGCTTTGAATAGAAAGATTGATGGATTGGTTTTAGCACCATAAATGGGTCAAGTGTTGCAGTGTGACTCGTGTGGAATGGGACATATTAGCCAAGATTGTCCTAATATGCTTAGAATGCAACAAGAACAAATGGACTATATGGGAACATTCTAAGATCACAAAATAACCCCTATAGTAACACTTATAATCCAGGATGGAGAAATCACCCAAATTTTTCATGGGGGAACCAAGGGCAACAAATGAATAATCCTCCACTAGGTTATCAACAACAGTAACAACCACCCCAAGAGAAGAAATCAAATTTGGAAGAGCTAATGACCAAATTCATCCAAGCTTCCGATGCTCGACTCCAAGCTCAAGATGCCATATTGAAGAATCATGAAACAATGTTGAGAAATCAAGGAACTTTAATCCATAATTTAGAAAATCTAATTAGACAGCTTGCTGAAATGTTTTCAGAAAGGCCACAAGGTAGTTTGCCTAGTAATACAAAGACGAATCCTAAGGAACATGCGAAGGCAATCACCCTTAGGAGCGAAAAAGAATTACAAGCTAGACCTAAAGCTCAAGTTGAGAAGAAAAGTGTAGCGAAGACCCGAGACCAAGGTGATGCACGTCCTAAGCCGGTTAAGGAATTCAAACCTACCATTCTATATCCTGCGAGACTTAAGAAAGATCACTTAGATGAACATTATGGTAAGTTTCTTGAACTCTTTAAGCAACTCCACATTAACTTACCTTTTGTTGAAGCTCTTTTGCAAATGCCCAAGTATGCAAAATTTCTAAAAGAACTTCTAGCCAACAAAAAGAGACTTGAGGGGTTATCTACGGTGATCCTTAGTGAGGAATGTTCGGCCATCTTGCAAAACAAGCTACCTCGAAAGCTCAAGGATCCAGGGAGTTTTACTATCCCATGTCTCATTAGTCATTTGATTATTAATAGGGCTTTAGCTGATCTAGGACCAAGCAAAAACCTAATGCCTTATAAACTATTTGCTAAGTTAGGATTAGGGGAGCCTAAACCAACTAAAATTAGTATTCAATTAGCTGATAGATCAATTAAATACCCTAGAGGTATCATTGAGGATGTGTTGGTAAAGGTAGACAAATTCATCTTTCCCGCTGATTTTGTCATACTTGATATAGATGTCGATATTGAAGTTCCATTAATTTTGGGTCGACCATTTTTGGCTACAGGTAGTGCTTTAATTGATGTTAGTGCAGGTAAATTAGTTTTAAGGGTTGGAGATGAAAAAGTGATCTTTAAAATTTCTAATGCTTTTAAACACTCACTTGATCAAGATGACACTTGTTATTTCATTGATTCCATAGATTATGCTATTTCTGATTGTATACGGACAATTATCTCTCAAGATCCGTTAGAGCATTGTCTTGTTCAAGGTGAAGAGACAAGTAAAGAAGATGGTACGAGAAGTGAGCAAGCAGCCTATCTAGAGGTTAATGAACCAATAATAAGGGGGAAAGCTTTTGAGGAGATTGATAGGAGTTAGGAACACAAATTAAAACCATCCATTGAAGACCCACCTACGTTAGAGTTAAAGAAATTACTTGCACATTTGGAGTATGCATTTTTGGGAAAATATTCAAATCTACCAGTGATTATAGCATCTGATCTGAAAGAGGAGCAAAAGAAGAAACTTTTAACTGTACTTAAAGAACACAACAAGGCAATTGCTTGGAAGATTTCAGACATAAAAGGAATTAGTCCCTCTTTCTGCACACACAAGATTCTCATGGAAGATAACTTCAAACCAATTGTGGAACCACAAATGAGACTAAATCCTAACATGAAAGTAGTTGTCAAAGCTGAGGTGATTAAATTACTTGATGCAGGAGTAATTTACCCTATTTATGATAGTTCGTGGGTAAGCCCTATGCAGGTCATGCCGAAGAAAGGAGGAGTGACTGTTGTTCCAAATGAAAAGAATGAGTTGGTTCCCACAAGAACCGTCACTGGGTGGAGAGTATGCATTGACTACCGAAAGTTGAATGATGCCACAAGGAAAGATCACTTCCCTTTACCTTTCATAGATTAAATGTTAGAGCGACTATCCGAGCATATGTACTATTATTTCCTAGATGGTCTATCTGGTTACTTTCAAATTCCTATTGCTCCAGAAGACCAAGAAAAGATGACATTTACTTGTCCCTATGGTATGTTTGCTTACCACCGAATGCCTTTTGGATTGTGTAATGCACTCACTACTTTTCAACGGTGCATGATGGCAATTTTCGATGAACTTATGATAAATATTATGGAAGTATTCATGGATGATTTCTTTGTTTTTGGTGACTCTTTTGATTTATGCCTTCATAATTTAGAAAGAGTACTTAAGCATTGTGAATAAACCAATTTAGTGTTAAATTGGAAAAAGTGTCATTTTATGGTGCAAGAGGGTATAGTTTTGGGGCACAAAATCTTGTGCAGGGGGATTGAGGTAGATAAAGCAAAAATTGAAATTGTTTCTAAGTTACCACCCTCAACCTCAGTTAAGGGAATTAGGAGTTTCTTAGGGCATGCCGGATTTTATAGGAGATTCATTAAGGGCTTTTCTAAGATTGCTAGGCCTTTAACTAAGTTGCTTGAAAATGATGTGTCATTTGTTTTTACTCAAGAATGTTTAAAAGCATTTAACATTCTTAAGAACAAATTGACCAATGCCCCAATCATGGTAGCACCAAATTGGACTATTCCTTCTGAACTGATGTGTGATGCAAGTGACTTTGCAGTAAGTGTAGTTCTCAGACAGCGGAAAGACAAACATTTTCAGCCAATCTACTATGTTAGCAAGACCCTCACAAACACCTAAGAGAATTACATAACTACGAAGAAGGAGTTACTAACTATGGTTTTTGCATTTGATAAATTTAGATCTTATTTGATATTGTTTAAAGTCGTGGTTTATACTGACCACTCTGCTCTGCATTATTTGCTCACTAAGTCAGATACAAAATCTAGATTAATTCGATGGATTTTACTGTTGCAGGAATTTGATCTTGAAATCCATGATAAGAAGGGTGCCAAAAACCTAGCAGCTGACCATCTATCTCGTTTAGAGAATCCGAGTTTAGAAAAGCTCGATGAAGCTGAGATCAATGATAAATTTCCTGAGGAGCACCTTTACAACATTAAAGAAGTAAGTGATTTCCATGGTTTGTTGACATAGAAAATTTCTTGGCAGGTGAAGTTCTACAAAAGGGAATGTCTCATCATCAAAAGAGAAAGTTCTTTTCCGATTTGAAGAATTACTTTTGGGAGGACCCCTATTTGTTCAAAATTTGTGCGGATCAAATTGTGAAGAGATGTGTCTCAACTTAGGAAGGATGAAAAATCTTAGAGCATTGCCATGTTGGACCCACTGAAGGGCATTATAGTGCAAATAAGACAACCCAAAAAGTCTACAAATTAGGTTTCTATTGGCTGACTATTTATAAGGATGCCCAAAGGTATGTAGAGCAGTGTGATAATTGCCAATGATCAGGTAATATTTCTCGCCATGATGAAATGCCTTAAAACTATATTCTGGTATGTGAAATATTCGATATTTGGGGTATTGACTTCATGGGACCCTTTCCGACTTCATTTAGAAATAAATACATCATAGTTGCTATAGATTATGTTTCTAAGTACGTTGAAGCACATGCTTTACCCACAAATGATGCTACGGTTGTAGTTAAGTTCCTTAAGAAACTATTCTCACGTTTTCATGCACCTTGAGCAATAATAAGTGATAAAGGTACTCATTTTTGTAATGAGCAATTCAAAAAAGTGCTTCAAAAGTATGGTATTACACATAGAGTCGCAACCCATATCACCGTCAAACGAGCGGTCAAGTTGAGGTAGCTAATAGGGATCTCAAATGGATTCTTGAAAAGACAGTTGCACAATCTAGAAGAGATTGGTCCCTTAAGTTAGACGACGCTCTTTAGGCTTATAGAACAGCTTATAAAACACCTATTAGCACTACGCCGTATAGGTTAGTTTATGGAAAAGTATGTCATCTGCCTGTAGAGCTTGAGTGTAAAGCGTATTAGGCTATAAAAATTCTTGATTTTAATCTTGACGTTGTAGGTGAGAAGCAGGAACATCAAGTGAACGAACTCGAGGAATGGCAATTAATGGCATATGAGAACTCCAAATTGTATAAGGAGAGGGCCAAAAAGTATCACGACAAGAGAATTCGTCAATCTAAGAAGTTCAATGAAGGAGATCAAGTACTTCTTTATAACTCTCACCTGAAATTATTCCCGGGAAAGCTCAAATCTAGATGGTTCAGACCATTCACCGTCAAACAAATTTTCCCTTACGGCACAGTCGAGGTAATTCATCATGAAAAAGGTACGTTTAAAGTGAATGATCATCATTTAAAGCTCTATCTTGGAGGTGAATTCAATGAGAAAATAGTTTATGAGAAGTTACACCTTCTCAATTTTGAGTAAAAATTGCTAAAAAAAAAAAGAGGATAAGGCAGATTATGTGCGAGGCAGCAGCAGCCATGTGCGCATCACCGCACATGACTGCTATGTATATATTCTTAAACATAAATAATTAAATAAATTAAAATAATACATAAATATAATAATCAATAAATAAAATAAAATAATATATTATTATAAATATATTATAATATATTATTATTATTTAATATATCTTATTATTTATAT
>CATIWR010024288.1:0-21265 GCA_949677035.1 Omphalea diandra | reverse complement strand
ATAAACACTATATATATGATTCTCAATAAATCATGTAAACACTTTTGTATGTATTATCACTAATCATCTTTTAGTATCAACACATATTGCTAGTTATCAGTGGATGGTGGTCACTAAAATTGAGAGAGATTCACAAAAATTTTTATTTTTATATTTTTTCTTGTATAAAATCTTTATAATTTAAACTTTATTATAATTTTATAAATAAAAAAATTAATGTTTTTATAGTATATTTCAAATACCAGAAAATAGATTACTTAGAAAATATTTTCTTTAGAGAAGTGATTTTTCGTGCAACAAATAGGAATACTATTTAAAAAATTTGAATTGGTCCTATCCACCCCTGACTATATATATGACTTTTTTAAATAGTTATTATTATTATTTTTTTTAAGAAAACTATGTTTCTTCCTAGCAGCATTTTTGGCCGTAGGAGACTCAAATATGGATTTTACAAAAATAAGAAAAAATGCCACAAGATGATTGCAAGCTTTCCCCTTTTAGAATTTACTTTGCCGCATTTAATATTAATTCCGAATTTTTTGATAACACATTCAAAGAAATTGGGTAAAGAATATATTTTATAAAAATAAAAAAATAATAGATTAAATAAAATTATGAGTTTAAACTTTAATTGATACTTTACCTTTTTAGTTTAGCAGTAAACAACTAATGATTTGTTGCGAGTGATTAACAATTAGTGATTATTTTTAATAAGCAATAAATATAAAATCTTTAATAATTTAATAGTGAAAGTTGTCATTACATTATAAAATGATCAAAAAGAATAATTATATTATTATAATTTATACTTATTTTTTTTTATATAATTATACATTTTATTGTAGCACATATACATTATATAGTAATAAATAATTATATAGATTATTTACTTTTCATTATTAACTTTATTGTAATTCATATACATATGAATATAAATATAAATAAACATACATTATAATATATATATATATATATATATATATATATATATATATATATATATATATAATGATAAACAACAACAAACATAAGATTAATTAAAAAAAATCTCAAATTCTAAATTTATATTTCAGAAATGTTTATTTATACTTTTTAAATGGTAAATCCCAGTTTTTAAATTGAAATATTAAAATATATATCAAATATTTATTTTAATATTTAAATACTCAATCAACTAAATTGATACAATTTACTAAAAAATAAAAATAATAAATGCAAAAGATTCTACTCAAAAGCTTAAAGATTAAAACAAAAAGAATATATATAATATCTATATAATAGCCAAAGTATACTTGCTTTTTTTTACTTGTGTCATATAATTAGATTTATAGTTTTAACACTTTGGTATATAAACATTAAGATATACTAACTACTCGATATGTAACATATTTTTCAATGTTTTAAAAACTTTCATAATTATTATTATTTATATTTAATTCATTAGGTAATTGTTTCTTATTGAAGGAAAAAGAACTTTATGTTCTTTTTTAGGAAAAGCCTTTCAATTTTTTACATATTTATAAATATAAAAATTGTATATATCATTTAAATTTTTAATGAAAAATTCATATTTAAGTATTAAATTTTGTAAGAAATATATTATGTTATACTAAGATTAAATTAAAATTTATTAGAGTTGTACTGATATTTTTTATTATTATATTTAATTATTTTGATTAATTTGTATCATAAAATTTATTAATAAATATATTTTAAAATTAATAACATAAAAAATTATCACCCGGTGAATAAATGTATGATAGCACTCGTCCAGTTGTTAGCAGTCAAAGATTTTTTTTGAGAGAAAAAAATGAATTGCATCCATATAATTAATAAACATACAATTTGATATGCAAATATAATGACAATAATGATTAAGAAGTATTAAAATATCAAAAATTTATCTACAATATTCTCTAATCAAAATGATTGAACACTTAAAATTGAAACTCAATGAGAAGTGAACTAAACTCAGTGATTACTAGAACTATAAATTAGATTTCAGCTATTTGCACTATATTTAGAGTTTGTTGCACTCTCATAGAGAAATGCAAATAGATTATATTAAGAGCTTCAGTTATTTGCACTCTTTTATGGAATGCAAAAATCTTCAAAAAAAAGTACAAATAACTAGAACCTACAAATTACCTCTCATAATTTTTAAATGAATCTAATAGCTTGAATTTCATAAATTTTAAGTCTACTATAAAAAAGAAACTTAAAAATTTTGAAAATTTAATAAGAAGTAAAACTCTCATAAAGAAATAACAATATATATATATATATATATATATATATATATATATATATATATATATATATATATATATATTACATTTAAATTCATGATAATGTAGAAATAAATAGATCTAATATAATTTAAAAATAAGTTATTAAAAATAAAATAAAATACAGTAAGACCTCTAGATTTAAAAATATAAATTAAAATAAACTTAAAAAATAAGTAGATTTATATTTTATTTAATAAAATAAAAGATAAAAAAGAAAATAGAAATATTAATTTCCGATCAAAATAATTAGAAATTTATTTTAAAAAATAATATTTAATTAAAGCACTTGAATGAGAAAGAAAAAATGAGAATGAGGTGAGCCACTGTAGAAAAGCAAATATCATTCATTCAAAATTATAGTTTAGGTTATTATTAGCTGTCCGAGTTTTTTTAAATGTATAAAAACACATGCACTAAAACAGAAAAGAAAAAAAAAACGTGCACATCTCAAAACTATAGCAATTAGGAGTGTTAAAATGGATTGATGGATAATACTTGTGTTGTATTAATTTATTCAAATGACATATTTAGGGCTAATATGAATATGATTCGCTTATTAATTGTGTCAGGATATTTTAATCTAATGCGAAAGGAGATTTAAATGTGCTACATGAATACGATTCGTATAGTCTATTTGCTTAATTGGATCGTATGTGAGTCATAGAATTCCACACAATTTATTTAATCAGTAAAAATTTATAATCTAAAAGATATTATATTTTTTCTTAAATAAATTGAAATATTATCCACAATCATATATTCTCTTATAAAAAAATATAAATTAAAATTAATATAACACCAAAGTTTAAATATTTTACAAATACACATAAACACAAAGTTTAAAATAAATATAATCTAAATTCTTCTCAATAAATATAAATACATAAAAAGATATTTATATATTTCATATAAATTATAATTTTAATCTTAATATTATACATAAATTATGCAAATTACACGTAAATTAACACAAAACATAAAATTAAATGAATGATAATAAATTTATATGTTAACTCACTATATAACTCATTTCAAGTTGTATTACAAACGAATTAATCTATTTATGATATAAACTTATTAAAATTCAATCTTAACTTGTGTGCTTTTATAAATCATGTTCATGTATTACTAGTCATTTTAACACTTCAAATAGTAATTTCAAAAATATACGCTAATTCTTATACTTTTTTTTGTCTCAAATTAAATATCATTTTTGTGAAAAATTTTTATCTAATAATATTTGATATTTTACAATTATTTATAAATATTAATTAATTTTTTAATTATACTATTTATTTTTTATAATAATAATTTTTTAAAAAGATATAATAATTTATAAAAATAATTAATTAAAAGTAATATAATTTTTTATTTATATAATAATATTTGTTAAATATAATTTGTAATATATATAAAAAAATCATAAACCTATTATAGGAGGAAGGAAGTATCGCGCCCACCTTTCACCTAACCAACGCTCTGTTAGCTCGAGTTAGAGAATTTATTAACATTAAAGCCTAGTCGTTGGAAGTTAGGCTGCCCGTCAAATCCCGTAATAAGGAGATTAATTTTAGTTAAAGTAGCTCGATTTCACTATTTTCAATAAATAAAAAATAAGTCATCGGTCCCCCACCCAGAAAACAGATATATCACGTAAGAATACGCAAAGTACAGTCTTCAATCCAATCAGTAATGAAAAACCCTATGCAAACGTTGATATCAAAATCGAAATCTGACCTCAGCTTTGATGGTGACAAATGTGAATAAGTGATTGAGAGTTTCGGAATTTATTAGCATTTCTTAGTCGTTGGGAGTTGGTTATCAGCATTAAATCCTAGTCGTTAGCAGTTGGGCACGCCACTAACTCCCGAAAAAGATAAGGGTAAATATTCTGACTTACTTGAATTTTCCTGTACTACGGTATTCAATTCTCTATTTTCAAAATTTATATACTCTTTCTCCTAAAATTTTAATTTAAATTTTTTTATCCATATCAAAATATAATTTATTTTTTTAGACTATAGTTAATTTATTAATTATCCATTATATTCTTAATGCATTATTATAAAACAATATATAAATATTAAATATTTAATACACTTATTGAAAAATTAAATAAAATTAATTTTTGACATTATCAAAATATATATATATAGAGAGAGAGAATAAACAAATCTAACCATTACCAAGCTAAAATTAGAAGGCTATTCGTATTACTATGACTAACAAATAAGAAAACAATTAATATTCTCATGTGTATTACGATACTAATTATCTTTAAAATTATATTAAATAATTAGCAATTTTAAGAATATTTACCATTTTTTATTTTAATGCGAAAGTAGGGGTATATTTGGAAAAAGTATAGAAAACCAACTATTTTAATCATATTATCTATATTTTCTTAATATGTGTGTAAAAAGAAAGTGAACTAAAAATTTGGGATGGAAAAAGTATCAAAACATCGCCATCTCTTAAATTTGTTAAATCACATGCTCCTCATGATAATATTTTGATTAATTAACTAATAAAATCAATAAATTCATTTAAAAATTATAAAAATACCCAAATTATCCTCATCTTCTTCTTTGAACCTCAATCCTCAAATTCATCTTATAGCCATCATTTTTATTATCATTTTCATCTTTACTCTTCTTCTCATTGTCATTTCTCTCTACAAAAATCATTGTTTCACTTAAGTTGCATCAAAGAGCTAGTAGCATTCTCCTCTTGCCTCGTCCACAGTTCTACAGTGCCAAACATGACTGATGTTGTGAGGCTTACTAGCGTGATAGATTTGGCTAGATCTTCTTGAGTTTAGGATGATTGGTTTGAGTAAGTTGGACTTGGTATCTGCAAAGCAAAAAATAATGAGAGGAAAATTTGGCCTTGTGTCAAACTTACATTCTGATGCTTAAGTTAATGACTCTTCGTAGAGGTAAAGTGAGAGTATGTGAAAGTATAATGAATGAAACACCTGATAATGACCTTTATAGTGGTTGGAGTAGCTTGTGTCCATATTGGATTAGGATTATGATTCCTTCCTAGTGCAGAGTATCCCCTCCTGATAAGAGTTATTCTTTATTGATTATGATGAGTTATGGGCTGAAAAGCTACATATAGGTCGAGCCAATTCTAGCTTGTTACTTATGAGTCTGACATGTACCTAGGGGTGAGCAAGATATTTGGCTCAATTTTTTACTAAAATCAATCAAACATAGTTTCTTATTTTAGAAAACTAAACCAAATTTTTTTTAAAAAAAAATTGAACAAGTCGAACCAATTACATCGTATTTTATAAACATACAAATCAAATCGAACAAAACTTATTGAATTCGATTTAATTAAATTACATATATTTTAAATTTGATTCGTTTTAAATTGGTTTGATTTATAATAATTTTGTTTTATTTGATTTTTATATAAAAAACAAAACCAAAAACTAAAAATTGAAATTTTTTAAATGAAAATTGAACTAAACTAAATTTTATCGCAGAACTAAATCGACTGAATTAAATCAATTCAGTTGATTTTTTCAATATGGTATGATTTTGGTCACCTCTACATGTACTAAATGAGCTTGCTATTATTGTTGGTTAAAGTCCATATGGTTGAACTGGGCTTTTCATGTAATTGGACCTAACTCCTTTATGTGAGCATAGTATCATATATTCTCTCTCCATTTGAGTCTGTTTATATTAGGCTTAATTTATACATAGATATTTAATGAGATTTGAAATTAATTTGGTATTAATCTATATTTAAATTAAGTTATTTTGGATGATTTGGTATTATTTCTCACATTTGAATGCTTTTGTAGGTGTTTTAGTAAGTTTGAAACAAATCAGGATCAAAATAAGCAAGGATGACTCAGGATTCAAGCTAGATATTTAGACAAGTGAATGAGCAAAGCTACTATCGCACCCACAACTAAAGTCGCAGGTTGTAACCCTAGAGATAATTTTTTGCTATTGCGCCTACAACTTCTATCATGAGTTGTGACCTGGACTCGTCATGACCTATTTTCTAGCCTGCATTTAAGCACTTTTTAAAGAGTATTTAAAGCCAACTCCTTGGTTTATCTAGAGAGATTGGACGAGAAAAAAAAAAAGATACCTTTTGAATACTCAAAAGAGGCATTTTTTTAGAGAAGAAAACAAACAAAAACAAGCTTTAATGTAAGATCAAGTGCAAGAATTCAAGAGATAATTAGATAAAGGAAGAAGAAGAAGAAGAAAAGATCTATCAAGACAATTGAGAGATTTCGTCTTTTCTTCTCTTATTTCTCATTTTCTTTGTTAAGATGATATTATTGCTTGTGAATTTGTCTTGTTTTATTAGTATGTTAGGCTAGATCTTTTGATCTAAGACCTTAATTTAGCCATGGGTAATGATTGATTGATTTATAATTTCAATAACTATATTGAAATTTTGTTTTTTGCAAGTAAATGATTCTTCATGTTAACGATTATAGTTGCTTTATCAATAATTATATGATTTGTGTTTTGTTTATATATCAAGACATTATAAATTGAAATATATCTAGAATTATTTCCCTTAGGTTAATTGATGAGTAGAAATACCCACTTAACCTATAATTATCATTTAAAGGATTACTAGAACTAATGACTAGTTCGCATGAAGAGATGGATCTAGAGAAATAGTCACAAATTAAGTGATTACTCAAGAGAGAATACTTAATTACTAGAGAGACAATCGATAGTTATAACTCTTAATCCAATATATCATTGAATGATTAATTATTTCATGATTTTTCATTAATGGGATCAAGTGTCCTAGGTATTTTATCATAAGATTTTTCTTTCTCAATTGCTTTTGTCTTTTTGTTATTTAATTATTACTTTAGTTTATTTTCATTACATTACTAGTTTTGATATCTTCTTAAATATTCAATTTTAAATAAAAATAAAATAATCTTATTTCAATATTTATTATCTGTATCTCTATGGAAAGGTATCTACACACAACTTTATGCACTATATTACTTTGATTACTGCCCTTTTACAATTATTTTGTAATATGAGTTTAAAGAATAGTTTGAAGGAGAGAAGCTAATAAGTGAGCTTAGATGCATTGATTTATTTAGCTTTAAACTACTTTGTGAAATTGGATCCAAAGAGTTTACATCTCGAAAAAGGTGAGGGATGAAGTAACTGAGTTGGGTAAAGTAAAGGTAATTTTGACCAAGCTAAGGGTAGTGAGTTTATGCATATGGATTCGTTCACATTCCTTTCGAAGGGAATTTTAAAATTTGAAATTAAAACATCCTATTATCTGCCTTGACATGTGTTTTGTGATCAACGTGCATCTACCAGTTATCATTGATCAAAGTGATAAGGGCTATTTAATAAGGGTGCTAGTTCGACTAGCCATGGTTTTCTACTTGTCCTCTTCATGCTTATAAATTGTCATTTTATCAACACATATCTATTTTGTGTTTCTCCCAGTTTGTCATAAAGTTGTTGTTGCAAGATTTCTAAAAGTACATTTCTTTTGCAATAACTTTATTCAAACAAGTAAGGTTTTAATTAAATTTATTTTTCTTCTGTCTTTTTTCTTTTAATATCTAAAGAATAGATACCACAAACCTTGCAGATGCTACCCTTTTGTCCTTTGTTCCAATCAACACCTTGCATGCCATTATGGTTTCTAAGGATATAGAGAAAGATGTAGTAGAGATTATAAACATAATTGAAGAAGATGAAGTTGACATGGTTGGAGAAGAAGATGAAAGGGAAAAGAAGATAGAAGAGTTGGAGAAAGAGGAGCAGTAGGATGATTTGAATGGTGAAGAGACATATGAAGTAAGAGAGAGAGAAGACTCGAGTGTAAGAGTTGGGCCTAGCTAGACTAACACCAAACTGGTTAACATAGAGCCCTAACCCAAGCCCCTAAAGGTTCAAAAATGAGACACAGTTGTAGATGTCAAGAGTGGTGTATTTGAGTAAAGACTAGAAAAGATTCACCTAAAGTATAATATTTTGTACGAGTTTAAGCTGAGTACACTAGGCCACGAGCTAAGAGCCCTCTCTCCACTTGGGCTCAATTAATTTATGCTTTATAAGAAAGACCTGAAAAGTAGATTTCTAGCTGCCTGATCTAAGGTTCATCTAAGAGGTAATGATGCTGGTGGGCCTTTACTTGCTGGCCTGAAGAATTTGGGGTAGTAAGGCAAAATTTCATCATTAAGGATCGAGTTGGAGAAGACCACTAGGATGAGTCTTCCTAGCCTGACATGGACATGTCTAGCCATTATCCTTCCTCCATAAAAGGTTGGAAGCACAAATTCTTCATCGTCACTTATAAAGATATGATGGGATTTCCCATAAGATAGCTCAACAAGGATAACTAAAAGTTCACCATCATTCTTACTACTAAGAACAAGAGCAGGTTGGTCAACTCTAGGCCTAGTGGAAGACCCCATCAACTTGACCAAGCTGATAGACAAACACTTCCCTACTCGAGCCAAATATGGTAGAAATGTTTTTTAGCTTAATAAACTTCCTGCACACTAATGTATATTAATGTTCTTTTGTTTAATTGAGATGAACATGAAAGTACTAAAAAAGGAGATGGTAAGGTAGAGTGCTGCTCAGGTTGCACAAAAAAGTACAAAGTAGCCCAAAACCTAGTAATGAGGGTTGCTAATTAAAAACATCCATAAGGAGAGGTGAGCACAATCGAGCTACAGAAGAAAAAGTCATTCAATCCTGCCTTTGAGCACTATCCTCTTTCTCCCATCAAAGTAGTGGATAAGCCATTAACGACAGAGGTGATATAAGCGAAGAAGGCCCAAGTTGAGTTTATGGAAACCAATTCAAATGAGGAGCTTTTCATGCTCCTAAAGAACTCAAGTTGGTGTCCTAACCTTTGAGACTTTTTGGAAAACAAATATGAACTATGCACGTTGAGCCATCTTATGGTCAACAAAACATTTACATCCTTCCCAACAATAAAAAAGGTTTAAGCATTTGACGAATAAACAACTTATAGAATGAGCCAACATGGATTGTCTTAAGGTAAGACACATTTAATATATTTGAATTAACCTTTATTTATTTGGCTTAAGCGACGATAATAGAGGTAGTCCTAATCCTTTGGCTTAAGACTTCTAAAAAAGAGACTAAGAACATCATCAAGCTAGAAGATCAACTAATGAAGGTGTATGATGATTTGGTTGCACTAACAAAGGATCATCAAGATACCATCTAATATGTGACCAAAGGGGTGAACTTATTGAATAAGATATAGGGGGTGCTAAAAGCTTTCAAGGTGAGAATGGTCAATTTATCCGACTACGACTTGCTAAAAAGACCTCTGAGTTGGAGGGGATGTCTAAGAAAATGTCGAGCTAGAACAAGAAGTGAAAACTATCAACAGAAAGAAACAAAAGCTTAAGCATTAGCCATTGAAGAGATTTGAGGGTTTGCTTTACTTATAACACCCATAAAAGGTGTGTGTTGGCTAAAGCTCATCTTGACATGGATTTGGATTATGTAAAAGACGTTCTCCTTATTGATGAGGATGATGAAGTGGGAGAGAAAATGGACAAGGTTGAGGAATAGATATAGGTCTTAACATGTAACCCTCCGCCAATGCCCTTTTGGTGTAAAAAATTCTAAGTAATGAAATTTTTATTTATTCGTTTACCTTTTTTATATTTTTTTTTCCTTCTTGTACTTAAACTATAAAACTTTTGATTATTTAACCACTTGGGAAAATGGGTGTACTTCTTAATGATAATTAATAAAGTTAGTTTAATAAGATAAATAATAATAAACTGAATTGATAATTTTGAAAATACTTAAAAATGTTTTTTGCTTAATGGATAACAATGAGAAGAGGTCAAATGGGCATATTTGAGTTAGCTTTATTAAAAATTTCTAAGTAATTTAGTTTAGGCATTCCTTAGCCATAGGCTTGTCATAGCCTTTTATGATGTATGAGGCTTATGAGGTCGATACATGCATAGAGGGATAATTCAAAAGTTAAGGTGGAGACCCTTTTGTGATGTACGATATATATTAGCTCAGTACATGCCTTTAGGCACTACATATTATAGTTAAGTCATATTTCTAAAAGGAGTAACTTATAAATGTTTGAAAAGAAGTTGAAGACCTTTTGTCTATCGAATGATAATTGTTATAGGGTTGAGGTATAGCTCGAGCCTGATTACATATAAAATAGCAGAGGCTATCAGATAAAGTATTTTTTTAGAGCCTCTGTGTTCCATGTGCAGTGTATGGACTTATCGTCCACTATTTTAAACTTGTATGTTGCAGTTCCCACAACCTTAGATTTGCCAACCTCTGTTTCCCCTAAGGCATAGGCTCTTCTGAGGATTAAATCTCATACTTTAAGGGTTTGATGTCTTACTCTTCTATTGTGGAATCAAGCTACCCGTTATTGGTAAGTATCAGTTCATATAGCAACGTCTTCTCTTTTCTCACTTAAGAGGTCTAGGTTAAGGCAGAGCTCAATCTCATTCTGCTTAGGATTGTAGTTGAGTGCTCAATAAGAAGGAAGGCTAATTTCACTAGGGATGACTGCTTTTGTCTTATATACCAAGGAGAAGGGTGTTTGACCTATTATAGTTTTTGGGGTCATGTGAAAAACCCATAAGATGTGGTTGAGTTTATCTATCCATGCTCCTTTTACATTTTCTAGTCTTTTCTTAAGCCCTTATAAGTTGGTCTGGTTGGTTATCTCAGCCATTTTATTTGTTTCATTGTGAACCATTAAAGTGAATATAAGGTATTTGGCAAGGTCAGTGTAGCAGGATTTGAATTGGTCACTATCAAATTATTTTATATTATCAATAATTAGTATCCTTGAGATGCCAAACTAGTAGACCACATTCCATTTGAAAAATTTAAGTATTTGGGTCGAGGTGATGGTGGTAAGAACTTTAACCTACTATAATTTAACCTAGTGCTTGTGAGAAAGGGCTGAGGATATCAATCCCCTATAGAGAAAAGGGCTAAGCTCCAATGGGTTGTTGATTGGCTATTGGCTATCAAAAGATTATACTGTCTTTGGCAGGCATCATACCTCTATACAAGCTTTTTGGCATCTTTAAACATGATGGGCCAAAAGTATCCTAATAAGATAACTTTTTGAGTCAAAACAATGGTTGCTTCATGGGTTCTATATAAGACTTCATGTATTTTTCTAAGTGCATAATTTCCATCTTCCAAAGAAACATATATTAGCTAAGTCTGCCTGTACGATCACTTATAGAGAATCCCATCTTCCTTTGAGTAGTTAGCTACTTTGCTAATGATAACTCGAACATTTTTTAGATTAATAGGAAATTGCCCATACTAATAAATATTTGATGAAAGGGCTCATACAGTTATCTTCGTTTGTGATCATGGCTACATATATTTGTTAGAAGGTATTAAGCTACTCTTTTTCTTCCATCAAGACTCCATCAAGCAAAGCATCTTGGGGAGAGGCAGCTAGCTTGGCCATGGCATCTACTTTTTCATTACTATTTTAGGGGATTTCCTCCAACTTTCAGCTCTTTTCTTTTATTTATATGTTAGTTAGAAAATGCTTGGCATGTTCAACCCATTTGAGCATGTTAGGGTCCTTGATAGTATATTGGTCTAGCAGTTTTTAGATGCTAATTGTGGGTCATTATAGATAAAATGAATTTCAGCTCGAACTTCTTGTGTTGGTTATAGCCTAGTGATTAAAGTTTCGTTATAATATTATTAGTGGCTCAAAATTTTAATCTCAAGGCATATTTTATAATGATCTTGCTTGAACCTTTTAGAATTATTTCAACTCCTACACCTTCCGAGTTGAAAGCACCATCAACATAAAAAGCTTTCATTCTTCTCTATTAAGGACTATCTCCTATTCTTGTTTATTCCTTGTTAGCTTTGCTACAAAGTCTGCTAAGATTTAAGCCTTTATTGTTGCCTTAACTCAAATCTAATATCAAATTCTTGAGGTCTTACTGCCCATTCAACTACTCCCCCTAAAATCTCAACTTTTTGCAAGATCTTGCATAATGGCTAGTCTATATAAACAATGATAGTGTGAGCTTAAAAGTAATGCCTTAACTTTATGGCCAAGCTAACTAGCGAGTACACTAACTTTTCTAACATTGGATAATTTAGCTTAGTCCCCTTTTAACACCTTGTTGACGTAGTAAACTGACATTTGTTCTCTTTTTCTCTAATTAACACTGAGGCCATAGTTTTTTTGGTTACCGCTAAATACATAAAAAGTAGTTTATTTTAATGAGGACGGTTGAGTAAAAAAGGCAAGCCAATGAATGTTTTTAGCTCTTTAAAGGTTTTTGGCATTCATTATTCCATAAAAACTTCTTAAGATCTCTTATCATCTTGAAAAAATGCAAATAACACCAGGCTGAAAACAAGATGAATCTCCCTAAAACAATAATCCTCTCATTAAGCTTTTGGACTTCATTAATAGTATTTGGAGGGTATATTTCAAGGATTGTTCAGATCTTCTCAAGGTTGGCCTCAATGCCTTTTTACAAGATCATGAATCATATGAACTTTCTAGCTCAAACTCTAAATGCTCACTCTTCTAGATTAAGCTTTATGTTACACTGATTAAAATTTGTTAGGACTTTTTTATAATTTTGGGATGGTCTTTAGCTTAGTGACTTTTTATAATCATATCATTTGCATATACTTCAATTATTTTTTTCAATGTTATCTCTAAACATGTGATTAACTAATCTTTGGTAGGTTGCCCTTGTATTATTGAGAAAGAATGACACTACCTTGTAATTGTAATTGCCTTTATGTGTGACAAAGCTCATCTTATCTTAATCCAACATGAACATTCTTATCTAATGGTAGCCTATGGAGGTATCAATGAAGTTATATATCTCGTATCTAGTAGTATAATCCATGAACTATTCTATGTTAGGTAAAGGGTTGCTATCTTTCAGGCATGCTTTATTGAGGTTAGTGAATCTTACACACATTCTCTACATTTCATTCAATTTTTTTTACTAGTACCATATTTGCTAACTAGTCCAGATATTGCACTTCTCAGATTAATCCTGTGTGGAGCAACTTGTATACTTCTTTAACAGCTACCTTTTATCATTTGGGTGCATGGTTCTTTCTCTTTTGTTTAATAAGCTTGGCCGAGCTTTCCATGTTTAACTTATGAGCAATGACTGAGGGGTCTATCCTAATGGTGTTTGATGGGACCATACAAATGTGCCCAAGCTTTCTAACAATACCAAACTGATATCCTTTTCAAATAGCTCAATTAGCTCTACTTTAATCCAAAGTGCTATTCTCTCATTGATGGCCAAAGGCTTCAATCTTTTATTGGCTTAAATGTTTTAAGTATGCTATTGGGAAATAATGTAGTGGTTTGATAGAAATGGCATGGTTTACTTCCCTCAAGATGTTCATATATGTTTATCTGGCTATGCTTTATAATCCCTTTGACTATTGCTACACCTCATTTGATTGGGATATTCATTATCAGGTACCTAATGGAAGTGTAAGCCATAGTGTCGTATAAGATGAACCTCCCAACAATGGAGTTGTAGGTGAAAAGGGATGTCCATGACCATCCATATAGTATTGAATTTCTTTATAATATATATGTCTACTAGTTCCATCCTCAGCTTGATGGATACTAGAATGCCTACTTTGGTACCGTCTAGGCTGTGTAGAGTGTTTTGAACGGGTTGTAACTGCTTAAAGTCTTATCCTAGAATTTTATATGCCTTGGTAGTCATTATATTGATTGAGCGACCATCATCCATGAGAATGTGCTTGATTAGGAAATCTTCAATTTGGCTATAAATCACTAGGGCATCTACATGAAGGGTGCATAGCTTCTCGTCATTCATCGAGGAGAAGGTAATGGGGCAGGACATGGGCTCCTCCATGTTCTCTTTATTGTTTACGAAGTATACCTCTTAGACTTACCTCTTTCTTGAAGTCAAGTTATCTCCTCCTGTGAGCCTACCTATAATTACGTTAATGATCCCAACATATTGCTTATTATTAAGTCTTTTGTCCATGTATGCTTTTTCTTACTAAGGCTTATGCCTACTTTCCTTTAGAGCGAGTCTTTTCTTAAAATGGTTAAACCTACCTTGTTAGACCAATCTCTCAATTTTATTTTTCAGATCTCCGCACTCCTTTATGTCATGCCTGTTATCCTTCTATAAATTATAGTATTTATCCTTATTTCTAGTGGTCGAGCTCTTTAATGGACAAAGGCATTGGATCCTTTATCCTGTTCACTTGATGTAATGAAGGACCTTGCTCTTGCTTGCTGTGAGGGGTATAGTACAGAGCTGAACTGCCACTAAAATCACTAAGGATGAAGTGTGTTACCTTACCTGCCTTAGCCTTTATCACTATTATTGTCACTTGCCCTTTCTCCTTCTTCTTTCTATATGGACCATGATAGCAGGTTCGTAAGTTGTCATCCAAGTGGATGAACTTATTGCTTTTTTCCATTAGTTTGTAAAAGTTCTTAGGGAGAACGATATTGATGGAATTGAAGAGCCTTTAGTTCTTACAATTTCTAATCATTGCGTCCATAGCAACCTTATGATTGAGGCTATTAATTTGCATGGCCACCTTATTGAACTTAATTAGGTAATCCCTTAGTGATTCTCCTTCTTCCTTGGTAACCTCATGTAAATTTGAAAAGATCTTTACCTAAGAGACGGTCAAAACAAACGGAGCTACAAATGGTTAAGAGAGTTGAGTAAAGCCATGGATAGTACCATGAGCTATGTCCTGATACTACTTTTGCGCTACTCCTTCTAGGGTGGTGGAAAAGATCTTGCATATTAAAGTATCAAAGCATTTATAGAGCTATAATCTAGATCTTAAATTATAGATGTGGTTCTGAGGGTCTATTGTCTCATTATAGTTATCAATGGGTGATAGTGAACTTGTGGGACTTTAGCTCAATCCTCACTTCTATGATGAGAGGGTTGTGGTCATAGGTGTGGAAGTCAAAGGTGAAGTGTTCCTTGCCTTGTGTTCATTTAACTATTTCCATAATTTTCTTTTATAGAACTTCATCATCCAATTACATGCTTTCTATATGCATGCCTTGGCTTTCATTGGCATGTATGAGGACTCATCTATGTTTTTGAATGATGAGTTCTATATTCTTTTTAGGTCGGGTTTTTGTTATTTGTCCCTACTAAGGAATTATGAGTGGAGGCATTTATTGCCTAGTAGGGAGAGCCTATTATGCAATTAAGTGTTCTCAAGCAGCTATAAGTTAGGAAACAACTTGAGGGTCTTGAATTAGTGTGCCCACAATGTAGAAGGCTTAATTCCTTTGAGTCGTTAAGGAATATAGGGTTAGAAGGTTTATTGTGGGTGTGTTGGTGTGTTTTCTAAGATTTTATATTGGTTTTAGGTTTGTAGGGTTTTTGGCTCATTGAGGAAAACATGATTGAAGGTCTGAAATCTCTTTTATAATAGGTCCATAGTTACTGCACTAATGATTTTGTAAGGCTTACTAGAGTGGCAGGTTCGGCTACGTCTTTTTAGGTTTAGGATGATTGGTTCATGTAAGTTGGGCTCGACATCTACAAAGTAAAAAGACAATGAAAGTGAAATCTAGCTCTGTGTCGGACTTCCACTATGATGTTTAAGCTAGCAACTTTGCGTAGAGATCAAGTGAGTATGTGAGAGTAGAATGAATAAAATACTTGGTAGTGATCCTTTAGATAATGGTTGGAATAGCTTATGTCCCTACTTGATTAGGACTCTAATTCCTTAATGATAAGGAGTATTGATTGCTAATTAGGAGTAAACTTCATGATGAGAACTATTATTTCTTGCTTAGGATGAGTTATGGGTTAAAGAGCCAGGTATGGGCCAACCTAATACTGGCATGTGACGTGTGAGCCCAACATGCACCCAGCTGAGCTTGCTATTACTGTTTGGTTAAGGCCTACATGGCTGAATTGGCCTTTTTATGTTAATTGGGCCTAACTCTTTCTACGAGGGTAGTATTAATGACCAATCCAGTTCCTTTTCCATACTATGATGCCATTTTTGAAGCTTTGAATTTAACGGTTGTTTCTATAATTTGTCCCTTTTCTTTGAGTTCAACATTTATTTCTGTGATTATCTCCTTTTTTTTTTATCTCTCTCTTTTTTTTTTTAATTTTTAATTTTCCAATCCCCCCTCCTAATTTTTTTCCTTCTTCAGTCACCACCAACCATCCTCTATCAATACAGTGATGGGCTCTTTTGATCGAGTAAGTGTCGAGCATGACTTGTTTAGATTGAATGAATTCGTATATTGAATGAGCTTTTTTTTTTTTTGGACAAATCTTGGTTGAGTACGGTGAGACTCAATCTTACATGTTTCAACATTGTAAAGTGGCTTGGGCAATTTGGAATAACGTTTTTAGCATTTTTGAGAAGCTGAATGTGTATAGAATCATTTAAAAATTTTTCAGATTTACAATGAAGTTATTATTTGATGGGTGAAAAAGATTAATTAATTTTGCTTCCTTTTTTCCAGTATTATGAACATTATCTGTAAATATATTTTTTTTCTTTAATTTTTTTTTCCATATTACGTTGTTGTAACGTTTCTTTACAAAAATGGTTTCTGTAATGTTTGCTATTATACTAGTACCAAGAAAAAATATATATATATATATGTGTGTGTGTGTGTGTGAGAAAATAAAATATATTTCTTTATTACTTCATTTTGTTGATTTATGTTTTTATTCTTGAGTAAAATTGGATTATCATAACTGTCCTTTCTTTTATTGCGGAGGATATTATATCAATTTCAAACTATAGCTATTTGGATTTTGCATAAAAGGGTATTATGAGTGGGCGACAAAAGACAAATTGATACAAAAGTAAGGATACTAAAAGCATTTTATATGAAATTAACAGAAAATTAATTAAAAGAATGATTTACTCTAGAAAAGTCAAACTATAAAAACATTTTACTATAATTAATATTTAAATGTAAAAAATTAAGTAGTGTAATATGGCAAAATTCAGCAGAGCTAAAGTATTTAATCCAAAAAGATATGTATCAAAGCATGAGTCGAAAAATTTACTCCCAACCCATCTATCCAAAAAAATTAAAAAAAAAAAAAAACCAATCCAATTCAAAATCAGAAAGAAAATTGAAATAATCTAAATTTAAAATCATTTAAATTTTTTAGATTAAATTTGATTTAACAATTAATTCAATCTGAGTCAAATCAAAATCATTTGATTCTAATTCAATCTAAATTAATTTGAATTTGATTTAAATTATTTAAATTTTATTTAAAAAATTAAAATGATATTTTTATTTAAAATTTTAAAATTATAAAAACTTAATTGAAAATCTAAAAATAACTATTTTTTTATTATTTAATCAAATAACTCAATCCATATGAAAAAAAGAGGCATGATTTAATATTAAACTAATTCAAAACTAGGCACCTCTACTCTTAAGGCCTATGGGCGACTAAACCTCAACCGAATATATACTCCAATATAATGAGCAACGTGGCCAATCCACCTATATTTTTAAGGCTCCTAAAAGTTATTTTGAATTCCAAATTGAAAGTATTTCAAGTATTTTATTTAATCGTAATGGAATTTAATGGTTCACTCAAATAAGGAACCCATCCATTTTCGATATTTGGAAAAAAAAAAAATTTTACTCACATGAAAATCAAGTTAAACAAATATTTATTGATAATTTACTAAATATTTAACAAGTGACGTCCATAATATTAAAAATTAAATATGTACATTGTAATTTAAATATTAAGATATTAATTAAATATTAAAAATAATATAAATTAAAATTTCTGAATAACGGCAAGAATGATATTTTCACAAGTGTAATTCAATATAAAATATATCTTTTTTGGTAGTGTTATGGTATAATTCAATTTAAAATTTATTTCATTTATAAATAAATTTTTATGTTTGGTATACCATAGATAAGAATAAAATTTATTTCAAATAAAATGAATTTTGTGTTTGATTTAAGTGTAAATAATTTAATAAATATTTTATTTTACAAAAATATCTTTATATTATTTTTTAATTTTTTACAGAAGTAAAAAATACATTAAAAAAAGGAGAGAGAATGAAAAAAAAAAGAAGAAAAAGGAAAGAAAGTGGAAGCAATATAGAGAAAAGAGAAAGTAAACTGAAAAAAATTTTAAATAAGGATTTTTTGCCATAATAAAAAACTTTATAACTTTAAAATTCATTTGAAATTCTATCAAATGTAACATAATTAGGTTTATTTATAATCAAATCCAAAATTTTAAGAAAATAGAATTTCAAATGAATTTTCATATGCCAAACACACAAAATGTGAATTTTACAAATGAATTTCATAAAAACTATAGAATTCAGTTATATCAAACATAATGTTAATCTAAATATATTTCAATATTTATGAAATTGATAATATTGAAATCACTTCTAAAAATTCGTTACTAGATATTCACTTATATGTAATAATACTTGTACGGTTATAAAAATTATTATTACAAAACATATATAATATGTGATAAGAATTTTAAACTAGTCATAAAATTTGAATTTTTAATTTTGATTAGATTGATGAGTGATGATATGAATAATTTATTACAAGATATTAATAATATTTTATGATTACTTTAAAATAAGGTGGTCACAAATTTAATAATGAAAACAAAATATATTTACTCATGTTATAATTATTTTATTTTGTAATATAAAATTATTTAATAACTACTTTTAGTTATTGTAAGATCTTACTTTTGTTACAGATAAAATAAATTTACCAAAATTATTTTAAATATAATTTAAATTTGACAATATGTTGAGACAAAATTATGTTATCATACAAAAAAAAAATCATAATAAATATTAAGTAATGAGTTTAAAGTTGTCACATAAGAAATATTCATAATATATATTAAGTGACAGGTTTACAATTATCATATTTAATTTAATCATTAAAGCAAACAAGCTCATGTAGATAGGCAAATGTTGTCACTTTTTTCCTTAAAAAATTTCTTTATGTGATAAGAGTTTTTAACTAGTCATTCAATTTAACTTTTAAATTATGATAAATTAATTACATGACAATCACTACAAAAATAGTATGAATTAGCGATGGATAAAATCCGTCACTAATAACCTGAATTCCATCGCTAAATATGTATAGCGACGAATTACTAACGGATGACGTTCGTCACTAAACAAAATAGTGACGATTTAGTGGGTTCATTGTTAAAATAGTGACAAATCCATGACGAAAATCTGTTGCAAAAGTGGCATCTCAATTCTCATGATTTAGTGATGGATGATACATTGGCGATCGATATATTATGTCGCTAATGTTGTTGCTATATTGGTGACGATTAACCGATGGAAGTATCAGTCATTGGCTTCATTTAGTCATGAACAACTGTCCGTCGCTATTTTTGCAATTTTGGCAATGGACAGTAAAGTTTGTTACTAATTTTGAAATTCTAGCGATGAACACTAAACTCCGTCGCTAAGTGTTTTTATTTTATACATTTAGTGTATATATATTAATAAGCATATTTTTACAATATTTTTATATTAAGATATGTGTAATATTAATAATTGCATAGTTTTTAAATTTTTTATGTTATTATAAGGATGAAATTTGAAAATAATATTATTATTAATAAATAAATAGCACAACATATATCAAAAAGTATAAATAAAAAAATATCACATAATAAAATGTATAAAGTATATAAAAAGATTATAAAAGTACATAATAACAAAAAAATCAGACTGGTCCATCAGTAGGATTGTCTAGATGCTCATCAGTGAGGAGTGACTGATCAAAGGAAGGAGAAGCAACTCGAACCTGAGTGCCACGGGTCAGTTCTGTAATGAGGCGACACATCTCCTTAATTTGTCGTCTTTGCTCCTCAAAGTGATGCTCAAAAGACAACCATTACTCATCCATCCTCATCTGAAAATCATGTTGAACCTCTTGAAAAATGGAAGCTCGTAGATCTGCATCTAATGTCAAACGAGAAGCAGCAATTGATGGGAATACAGACTGACTAAAGAATGAGGTGGAAACTGACCCAAGTCATAGCACACTTCTTCTTTTGTCTGCCTACAACTTGCAAGAATGTCTCCTTCTCATTGAGCTGACGTGGCTCTGAGGAGCCCTCCTCAGGCTGAGTAACTATCTCATATGAAGAGTGGTAGCTATCCTCTAATTTAATGAGAAGTAAAATAGAATTCGTTCAAAAATAATTAAAATACATAAAATTAATTATTAATGATGGTGAAATATTAAATGATTCATCTCAGTAAAACTTACAGCTACACTCATAAATCTCTAATCAATGTATTGTTGGTTCTTCTAATTGAGGTGTGTATACTCAAACACCTTGTTGTCCCTAGGCACCAAGAAGGGGGGTTGAATTGGTGGATAAAAATTTTAAAACAAAAATAAAGAGAAGAAGATAGAACAATGAAGACACAATGATTTTATAGTGGTTCAGGCAAAACTGACCCTACGTCTACTCCTCAATCACTCAATTGGGTATTTCACTATATCAATGGTGTTTTCAAGCTCACGCCCAATTTATACAACTTGTGTTTTCTAGGCTAACACAAAACCTCACTCAAGTGTTTCAACAGGCTTACACTTAAACCTTTCTAAAAGTATTTTTACAAGCTAACACAAAACCTTACAATATGGTGTTTAATGCTCACACCTAACACTTGTAAAGAAGATGAAGAAAATGAGTAGCAAAGATTGAGAACTTTTAACACTTGTAATAAATTCCTTAACAACCTTCTTCATGGCTGTTTGGTGGAGTATTTATAACCAAACTTCACCAAAGAGACGTTGCAGATCATAGCTCATCAAATCTTTGAGACATGCTTGACAGATTTTGCATTTAATGCTTGTCAGGATGAAATCGCGGTCGCTACTGC
>CATIWR010024243.1:0-24201 GCA_949677035.1 Omphalea diandra | reverse complement strand
TTGTTTAATAAATTGGCAAGTTTTTTTCAAAACTATATAAATTATTTTTCTAAATTTTTTTTTTTTTCCACAAATAAATTTATTTTTTTTTTACTTAACTTTTTAATTTTCACCCCCCCCCCCCCCCCCCCCCCCTTTTAGGGCACCAAAGGACAACACTTGGTATCAAAGCATGTCTCTCTATCAAGGCTTAAGTGCTTAGAGTAAAGATCATGTGAATTGATGAGGAATCACAATCAATCCATAAGCCACCATTCCTCAAAGGAGACAACTATGAGTATTAGAGAAACCATATGGAAATCTTTCTAGACAGTGAAACCATAGATCTATGGGACATTGTCGAAGAATGAAGAGAAGTTCTAACAAAATTGGTTAGAGATGTTCTTATTCCTAAGCCTAAGAATGAATCAACAGTAGAAGAAAAGAAGGCAAATATGAAAAATAGACTAGCCATGCACATTCTCTTTTGTGATATCCATAAATCTTAGTATGCAAAGCTATGAATATGCACCTTAGCAAAAGAAATTTGGAACACTTTGCATACTCAACATGAAGGCACTAATAAAGTTAAAAAGGGAAAAGAAACAAATGTATACTTATATGTATGAAACTTTTTTATACCAGCCTAATGAGTCCATAACTGAGATTTATAACAGGTTTATTAACATTGCAGACACTCTCAAAACTCTTGGGAAGTCCTACTCCAATGAAGATATGGTTACTAAGATCTTAAGAACTATTCCCAAGAACAAGTGGGAAGCTAAGAAGATAGCCATAGAAGAGGCAAATAAGCTAGAAGTCTTATCTCTAGATAAACTTATGAGAAAGCTTCTAGCTCATGAAATCACTCTTGAGAAGACATCTAAAAGCTCTAGAGTGAGAAAGAAAGACTTGGCTCTAAAAGCTAAAGAAGTATGCTATGAATCCCCTTATTATTGTTTACTAACATCTTTTTCTAATGATGATGAGAACAATAGTGAAGATGAATAACTTCTCATCATAATAAATAAAGTAAAAAGATTTCTCTCAAAGAGCAAAAGGGCAAGGAGATATAAGAAGAATAGTAGTAAGAGTCAACTCATTTGCTATAGATGTAATGAGAAAGGGCACATCAAGTCAGATTGTCCCAAGGTAAAGAAGAATAAACCTCTTACCAAGAAATACACCTTCAAGAAAGATAAGAAAGTGTATAAGGCTACGTGGGATGATATAAGTGACTTTGAACCTAATGAGAAGGACAACAGAAAGAGCTAGCCAATCTATGTCTCATAGTAATTGAGGAGAGATCATATAAGTCCTCAAGTGAGCACTTCTCCAACAATGATACCAATAATGATGATAAGAATGAGGTAAATCCTCTTTATTCTTATTCTAGAGATAAGCTATATTCTATTATCACCAAGCTAACCATGAAAGTTGAGACTCTCAAACCTAGCACCTCAACTCTTAAGAAAGAGAACATGTCCTTAAAGGAATATGCTAAGAGTTAAGAGCCTTTGGCTAAAGAGGTTGAGTCTCTAGCTGCTAAGAATCCTAAGCTCAGGGATAATTGCAGCAAATTTACTAAAGGAAAGGAGAAACTATACTTCAACCTTAAAGTATAAAGGAGCCCATCCATTAAACATAGATTAGGATATAATTCTTCTACCTCTACTACTCCTACTTCTAATACAGTCTTTATCAAGGCTAATTAGGATATAATTCTTCTACCTCTACTACTCCTTCTACTTCTAAGACAGTCTTTATCAAGGCTAAGGAATTTAGCAAGCCTAAACTTATGAAAATACCAAAAGTTCCCAATAAGGGAAATGTCAAAACCAACAACACAAAGGCTAAGTCTCATAAACACCATATGCATATTTTAACTAGAAATAGGACACTAGTGTATTTTAATGGTAAATGCTTTTATTATGGTATTTATGGCCACATTGCTTATCATTGCCTTGCTAGAAGGCACGATGAGCATATGGCTAAATCTAACCCTCTAAAACCAAAGAAAATTTGAGTGCTTAAGACATGATTCTCTTTGTTTTACATATATGCTTAAAATCATAATTTGGAAAGCAAGAATGGTATTTAGACAGTAGATGTTCAAAGCACATGATAGGAGAAAGGGAGTTCTTCACGTAACTAAAGAAATATGAAAGACTTAGAAATGTATCATTTGGAGACAATGGGAAAGCCAAAATCATTAGCATAGGTAAAGTTATTAAGGTTACTGACTTACCCATTCTTGATAAAGTATTGCTTATTGATGGACTCAAACATAATTTCTTGAGTGTAAGTTAGCTTTGTGATAAAGGCCTCAAAGTTATGTTTGAACCATAAGACTGCTATGTGTCAAGAATGAATGACAACAAAATTTTGTTCATTGATATGAGAATTCATAACATTTATGTCCTTGATTTAAGTTCTCTCATTAATTATGATACAAAGTGTCTAGTATCTATAGTGGATGAAGGTAAAACCTGGTATAGGATTCTAGGACATGTAAGCATGGAACTCCTCAACAAGATAAAAATGAGAAACTTGGTTGAAGGTTTGCTAGAAATCAAGTTTGCAAATGAAGGAGTTTGTGAAGCATGTTAAAAAGAAAAATAGGTAAAATATTCATTCAAAGCCAAATAGACCCATTGCTTCACATGGACTTGTTTAGACCCATTAAAGTATCAAGCTTGGAAGGCACGCATTATGTATTTGTCATAGTAGATGACTACTCTAAGTTTACTTGGGGGTTGTTCCTTTCTCATAAGGACTTTTATTTTGATGCCCTTAAGACCTTTGCTAAGAGAATTCAAAATAAAAAGAATTTTAAGATCTCTTCAATTAGAAGTGACCATAACGGAGAGTTTAAGAATATTAAATTCCATAGCTTTTATATTGAGTATGGTATCTCACACAACTTCTCAACTCCTAGAACACGACATCAGCATGGTATAGTAGAAAGGAAGAATAAAATTATTCAAGAAATGGCTAGGACCATGTTAAATGAGTACAATCTTCCTAAATACTTTTGGGTTGAAGTTATAAACACTTCTTGTTATGTATTAAATAGAGTATTGTTTAGGCCCTTGTTGAAGAAAACTCTTTATGAGTTATGGAACAATAGGAAGCCCAAGATTGTATATTTTAGAGTTTTTGGTTGTAAGTGTTTTATTTTAAGTACTAAAGACAACCTTAGCAAATTTGACTCTAAATCCAATGAAGGAATTTTCTTTGGATATTCTACTACCAGCAAAGGGTATAAAGTTTTCAACAAAAGAACTCTTGTTGTTAAGGAGTCTATGCATGTTATTTTTTATGAATCTAACCCTACTTCTTCAAGAAAAGAAGAAGACATTAATAATCTTATAGATCGCATGAGTGAGGTAAATATTAGAAAAGAAGGGAAAATTATGGACAAGCCACAAGAAATGAGCAGTGAAGAAAATTTAGATCAACATCTTCTTACTCTAAATGAAAAGAAAACCCAACTAGAAAGGGGTTGGGTCTTTAAGAAAGATCATCCAAAAGATCTCATCATAGGTGATCCATCAAGTCAGGTAACTACTAGATCATCATTTAGAAATGCATGCACCAATCTTGCTTTCGTTTCCCTTATTGAGCTTAAGACCATAGATGAGGCTATAAAAGAGAAGCATTGGTTTCTTACTATGGAAGATGAAATCAATCAGTTTGAAACAGTTTGAAAGGAACAAAGTATGGATCTTAGTTCCTATACCTCAAAAATATTCCATTATAGGAAATAAATGAGTCTTTAGAAAAAAGCTTGATAAGCATGGACCACAGCTAGAAATAAGGTTTGGTTAGTAGCCAAAGACTATAAATAAGAAGAGGGAATTGACTTTGATGAGACTTTTGCCCTTATATTAAGGTTGGAAGCCATTAGGATTTTACTTGGATTTACATCTCGTATGAATTTTAAATTATATCACATGGATGTTAAGAGTGTTTTCCTTAATGGCTACATTGATGAAGAAGTTTATATTGAACAACCCTCTAGTTTTGAAAGCTATTGCTTACCTAACCATGTGTTCAAGCTCACCGAAGCCTTATATGGCATAAGCAAGCTCCAAGAGCTTGGTATGAAAGGTTGAGCAACTTTCTTATAAAGAAAGGGCTTTTCAAAGGATTGGTTGGCACAACACTCTTCTTTAAAAAGAAAAATGGAACCTTATTGCTTCTACAAATATATGTAGATGATATTATTTTTTGTGCCACTAATGTTTGCTTCTGTGAAGATTTCTCTAAATTGATGAAAAGCAAATTTGAGATGAGTATGATAAGAGAACTCAAATTCTTTCTTGGATTACAAATCAAATAAGGAAAGGAGGGAACCTTCATCAACCAAGCCAAATATAAAAGGAGACTAATCAAAAGATTTGGCATAAAAAACAACAAACCATATAAAACTCCAATGAGCACCTACATCAACATGGTAAGGTCATGGATCAAAATCTATATAGAGGTATGATTGGTGATCTTCTCTAAGTAACAACATCTAGGCTATATTATATTTAGTGAGCATTTATATGTAAGATATCAATCTAATCCAAAGGAGTCTCATACACATGTTGTAAAACACATACTCAAATATCTTAAAAGTATTCCCAACCTAAGACTTTGGTATCCTAAGAGTTCTTCATTTGAGTTAAATGCATTTTCATATGCTAATTTTACTGGGTGTACCTTAGATAGAATAAGCACTTCAGGCACATGTCAATTACTTGGTGAATATTTAGTGTCTTAGAGTAGCAAAAAACAAAATTTGGTTGCTTTGTCTACTGCTGAAGTTAAGTATATGGCAGTAGGTCTTTGTTGTACTCAAATCCTATGGATGAAGTAATAACTTTTTTATTACAAGCCTATTGTAAATCAAATGGCAATCAAATATGATAACACTAGTGTCGTCAACTTGTCTAAGAATCTCATTTAGCATTTTAGAAGTAATCATATAGATATAACACATCACTTCCTAAGGGATCATGTTAATAATGGTCATATTGTATTAGAAATTATTGATACTAACCATCAATTTGTAGATATTTTTACTAAACCTCTTTATGATGAAAGGATGCAATTCATCAAAAGAGAACTTCAAATGATTGATGGAAGTAAATTGAGTTAACATCATAAAGTTCTTCTCTTTCACCCTTATTAATTCATGCATAATATTTGTTGATTAATTATTCATATATTATAAGAAATTATTTCAATTAAAGTCATTAGATTCTATAAGCTAAAGATTTTGTTTATGTATTGTCTTGATTAAATGTCCCTATATTAATTGAATTTATGACAATATCATTGAGTTTGATTAATAACTTACATCAACTTATCTTTGAAAATGTTTACTTATTTGAAAATTTTATTTTGAACTTGTTTTTATTTAGGAAAACATGGCCAACGACCATTGCAAATTTGCCAACATCCATTGTGTTGCTTGTAATTTTCACTTTATATTTTTGTATACCCCTACGATCTTTGTAAATCTCCAACAACTGTGTTCTTCACGCATAGGCGTTGTGAGCAACAACCATCATCGAATGAAGAACACTTGAACAAGCTAACGGTTATGTCCAACAACCATTGTTTTATTCATAATAGCTATTGAAGACTCCCACTGGTCATATTTTTTAAAGAAATAGGGAGCTCTTCAAACTCCTATATATACCCTAAAATTGTAAAGCTATTTTATTATTGCTTTCATTATGTTTTTACTCACTCACTCTCTCTCTCTCTCTCTCTACATCTCTCTCCATTTGTTATTTACTCTAATTTTCTTTTACATCATTCATCAAACACCAAACTAAGTGGCACCCAAAGTAGAATCAACCAAGAGATATAAACAACCTACCAAGAAAAACCCACAATCCTCCTACTTAAGTTTAGGAACTGAGGAAAACCTAGCCTCAATGAATGCTCAATAGAAGAAAAGGTCATTTGAACCATCCTTCACACCTCAAATCTCAAAGAAGGCCAAGTCTCCCAAAAATCAAAAGGGAAAGGAAAAGAGATAGAAATAAAGCAAGCACCCCCTCATTGTGTAGAAATTTCATCTCAAATCAGACAAAGAGAAGGAATTGGCATTGAAACTCCTCAAAAGGCATCTAAAGGGAGGCAAATTTTTTGAATGGACCAATCTACAAAGGTACAGGTTGGAAGATCAAGTAGAATAGTTGTTAACAAGGATAGGGTGGGAACTCTTGTCACATAAAAGAGTCCTCCTATCTAAAGCTCACAATTGAATTACTACCCTATAAGTTCTAAGAGGTGATTTTCATGCATACACATAAAAAGGGACCATCAATTGTAGACTCTTTGGCAAGAGATGCACTTTAGGCCAAATGAGTTGGCTAAATGCTTCGATGCCACTACTATCAGAATAACAAAGCATCCCCCACTTTTAAAATGGATGTGAACCAATTTTGGCAGTCAATCATAGATGGGAAAAGCAACTACAATAGTAATAACAAAAAAGCATCTAAGATAAAAAGATAAGCTATAAGGATTACACATCGATTTATAACCTGAAACATCAATAGAAAAGCCCAATCAAATGGTAATTGCACCATTATAGACCTCTTTTATCTCTAGTGCATGAAAAATAAACAAAGAACAAACACACCCCTGTTCTTGATGCAAAGGATAGATGGTCAAGTGGATAAGGGAAATGAGTTTATGATGGGCATTACATCACCAAATTTGCAAAATATGTGAAGGCCATACCCTCGATAAAAGAGGAACTTGAGGCAAGAAACATTATGTTGGAGAAACTATCACACAATGAATCAATTTGTGAGAAAATGTTGTTGAGTATGGGAATCCTTCGAAGGCTCAACTCAGGCCTAATAAAGAAAATTCTAAAAGAAGGATAAGCTTCTAGACTAGACTAAGATGATAAAGAAGTTGAGAAAGCCATCTGAGTAGGGATTGCGGCTATGGAAGAGACAAGTACTAGTGCTTTTTCTTTGGTCACTGCTTCTATTACTCTCCTCACAAACTTTAAGGGAAAAGTCCTTGATCAACTTGTAACTATCTCAGGTGTTGTTCAAAAGGTTGAATCCTTCACCATCTCTATTCAACAAAAAGTACAAAAATTATAAAAGGATATGAAGGATATCAACAAAACCCTAGATTGGCTAGTTGAAGGACTAAACTTACAATTTGGAACTCTAACTACTCCAATAAAGCCAGAAGCAGCAGCTGAGCCTAAGGACAAGCCTTATAACCAATCTCTAGGAGCCTCACCTATAATCATCTTTATATGCGTACTTTCTCTTTGTTTCATTTTTGTTATCTTATTTTTTTTCAAACATGTTGATGTAAAGGACGCCATTTCTTTAACGAATATCAATATTTTCTCACCTTGTTTATTCTTACTTAAGTTATCTTTTTCATTTCTTTGCTTATGTATTGTTTTTTGATAGTGACAAAAGGGGAGAAATAACTAAGTATGACAGTAAGGAGGAGTAAAATGTAAGAACAAAGCAAGCTAAGAAAGAAGGAAAATGCATGTTATGACTTAATTTGTATGATTTCATTTTACAAGAACTTTGTATGTATAACTTGTTTCAATAATGCATATACAATGAAACAAAAGGGAGAGTTAAATGAGCCAATATAACTTATGCATTTATCTATTAAGATTTATATGATGTACATTACATGCACGATTATTTATCCTTAATAGAATATTTGTCATCATCAAAAAGGGGGGAGAATGTTGGACCAAGCCTGGGAGTTTTGGTAAACAAAGCTTGTTTTAATGATTATAAACACATCTAAAAGCTAACTCTTGTTCAAGTTGTTGTATAAGATCTTTCAAGTACATTAATCTTTTGATTATAGGCTTTAAGAAGAAAAATTTTGGAAAAATTCTAAGTATTCAAAGCCAACGGGTGTTATTGCATTTCAACAGGTTTTGTGACTTCATTAATAAGCATTAAAGATTCTCAATAGGCATTAAAGTGACACCCACATGTGAGTCAAAGTTTTTAGACCCCTCAACCATCGACTCTTTCATGGCATAATAAGTGTTGGATGTTAAAAATACTTGAGTTTTACAAGCTGACCTTCACAACAGTTGTTGCATTTTTGCAATGGGCATGATTCATCGATACCTCAACAGGCGTTGCACTTTCGCAACACGTGTTGGACCAAGTGACTTAATGAGAATAGAACCCTTAAAGTGTCGACATGTGTGTTACACTTATACTAACATGCATTGGAAAAGCACCTACAATAGTTAAAGGAATTAGTGACTAAAAAGTTGAGAAATCAGAAGAGGAGCTTCTACCCAAATCCCTCTCTAACATCTGGTTCCAATAGCTATTGAAATTGTATTTTCTCCCAACAACGGATGTGGAGACTATCTAACAGGCATTGCATGACTACTTTTTGACATGGAGTGACAACCTTTTTTCCAGCAGCTAGTTTCGTGTCTCTACCTATAAAAGGTCTCTTTCACAACAGAATTAAGTAAAGAAAAGTGAAAAATAATCAAAAGCGAGTTTATTCTATTGTGAAAATAATCTTTAATAAAAGGGTGAAACAAGTGTGATCTAGCTTTAAGGGAAGATCAATTGTTAAAACTTTTCATAAGACATATTCAAAAACATAGTTGAAAAATAAGCTTAAGACATCTCTCAAACTTATCCACCAAGTCAAGCATAATTTATTAGTGTGGTCATTATTGTTTATTATTTGAATAAGAGTGTTCTTTCTAATCTTTAAATTAGAAAGTCTTTAGAGAGAAAGGTTTTTGGTTTATGAGATCTTAGTAGATCTAAACCACTTTTGTGAAAGGTTTAAGGTAGTATCTGTAAACTACTTTGGGAAATAGTTTTAATAGCACTTAAAAGTCTACTTGTAATGGCTTATTAGTGTCCTAAAACTACTGGTATAAAAGTGATTGATAGCACCTAGAATCTATCTTGAGACTAAAAGGCTCTAGTGGAAGACTATAGGAGAGAATGTAAGCAAGGTTATGTCGAACCTCTATAAATTAAGTGTGTCAATTTCTCATTATTTATGCACATAGCTTTCATTAGTTTTTGCTTGCCATTGCCCTATTCAATCCCCTCTTCTAGGGTACCAAAGGTTAATAACACACCCTTAAATACCACTCTGAGTGAAAGGCCCAACTAAACACAATAATAATAAGAATAAGACTCTATGGCATTTAGGTATTTACATAATATGTTTGATGCATTATGCTAACTAAGATGTAGCTATAAAATAAAAGTAAACAAATAAAGAACCCCATAAGTATTTAACCAATTCTCTAAGTTCTAAAGGAACTTAATCAAGTATTTTATATACATGTAGGTAAGCTTGCATGGTCTTACTATAGCTTTTTCAAATAGGCACAGTGGATAACAAATGAAAGCTCTAGCTGCTTGCTCAAATTCACCTTTTGAATCATGAATAGCATAGGGCATCACTACCTGATAAGTGGCCATCCTAAGCTTAACAGCTTATGCCTAAGCTGAGATGGACATGGGAGCAAAAGTAGAATTCAAAAAGATCAGGAATAAAGAAGACCAACCTCAAGAACCTTCAAAGGACTATTCATGTATGAAAACCCTAAGTTGCATCGATCTAAGTGGAGGTATAGATGTCCCACTATAACTAAGCCCAGTTGAAGTAACCTGCTAGCTCTAAATCTTCTAGAGTAGGATGAAGGCAAGCCTTAACAATGTCTTCGGAGTTCAAGAATAATGTCCTATAACTATGCTACCTAATCCACCACCTTAATAGGAGAATTTGCCATTTGTTCAAAAGCCTTATGTTGTAGACTAGACCATGTAAAGGCATTTTTCTCCCTCAGCTCAGAGACAAACCCTAACAACTACTCCACATAATCCCTTCATAAAGAAACCATATACAAGCCAACATCAGTATGGTAAGTAAGCCTACTGCAAGGGACCCTAGTTATGTATGTGACGTCAAACGTGAATGTGACCTCTTCAATCTTCGGAAGTGAAATGCATAGGTGCTGTCGATCTACATCTCCATCAGGCAATACATAAGAAAGTTATTGATTTGTGGGGTGGGGGCAAAAAGAGATATAGATAAAGAGAGTAGTCCTATGATATAATCTTATATATATGCATCAAGACCCTGAAACTAGATAGTAATAGGAGTGACCACATTGCTCATCTTTAAGATTACCATATCACTTTGTAATAAAATAAAAAATAGATTAAAAGAAACCATTGAATGAGAGTAGATAGCAGACACTAAATAAAAAATAGACAGAGTGCCTAAGTTAGAGACATAAGGAAGAGGAAAATGAAAAAACATGTCAAAAAATTAAAATAATAGTGAAAAGAGAAATAGAACACATAGATAGATCAATAAAGAAATCTCAAATTGAGTAGTAACATTTGTAAAATAAAATGACAATGTTAGGAAATATGTTAAAGTGGAAAATTGAATGAAGAAAGGATTTGCAAGGTAACCATTACTACTATTATAGAAATAAAAGACTATATGGACATGAGATTATATGTATGAACTAAATTGAATGAAGAAAGAATCTATAAGGTAGCCACTATTATTATTGTAGTAGTAAAAGGCTATGTGAACCTAGGATTATTTGTACATAACACATATTGGTCTATATAGACAACCAAAGGTCTGTACATATCACTATTATTGTAAACAACAATAGCAAGCCACTAACCTTTCAACACCATTGTAACATAAAAATCAATATGCATTAACAACACAATAAGCAAATAATGGGCAAATTAAGTAGAAATCATCAATAAAATTATTTGAACGTGAAGCAAAGTTTTAACAATTAAGATAAAAATCAACATAAGAAAATACCCAAGAGAATCACAAGAACAATCATGGAATCAAATTAAAATAAAACCTAGTCTTAGGAATAAGAAACTACCACATGTAAGCCTATAAAAAATGAATACAAAATGTAAGGACATGAAGCTTACCTCACCAAATGCAACTTCGAATAAGTATGAAGGGAGATCTATAATATTAGTCTTAAAGTGACTAAATCTAAACCCTATGGGATCATCTTTAGGTGCATGAAGTCGTAAGGGAAAGTAAAAAGAAGTTTACATATAGCCACCATTGTTGAAAGGACATTCGTAGGTGAATACACTACAAGAAGTACAGTACCAAGAGTAGTAGACGCTCCAAAAATAAAGGTGACAACATAATATATGATAAAAAATGAAAATAAGTAAGAAACTAACAAGAGTTTAGAGGAGGGATAAGAAGAGTTTGTGTGTTTGGCATAAAAAAGAATGCATATGGCTATTTGGCGCCTTTTAATCTCAATTGTCATATCCATAAACAATTTTAGTTATTTGTATAGAGAATTAAATAAAAACATATACATTTTCTTTTATTATCTATATAAATAAGTCTCCATCTATACAAACCCTAGAAAGAAAAGGAAAAAAAAAAGAAAGGAAAATAACGAATAATAATAAAAAAAGAAAGAAAACGAAATAAGAAAAAAGAAAGAAAACGAAATAAGAAAAATAAAAAGAAAGGGAAATAAGAAAGAAAAGGAAAAATAAAACAAAATAAAATGAAAAGAAGGGAAAAAAGAAAGAGAAAAGAGAAAGAAAAGAAAAAAAAGGAAAGAATAAATAATAAAGAAAATGAAAAAAGAAAAGTGGGGAAAGGGAAAGGCCATGTCAAATAAGAAAGCAAGATCAAAGAGTGAAATCATAGAGTAAAATCATAAAGTAAATAGCAAAACTAGAGATAGGTTGTCTCAGAATAAGAGAACAAAAACAAAAGCAAAGACTATAGAGAAAAAGAGAAAATTAGATAAAAGACCAAAAGGGAAATGAACTTTGAAGAAGATAACAAGAAGAAGAATAAGAAACATAGGGCAAGAAAGCCATAGAAACCGAATATGATTGTAACGACCATTTTCATTTACAAATCATGACATCCATGTTCAAAATACATATGCATAAAGGTTTTATTCATTATACATACACAGTCAAACATGTATTTAATGTACATATATGTTAATTAATTTCAAGGCTAGTAACTATAAACTGGTTCTTATCAAGATGTATGTACATGACACAAGGAGAGAGAGGTTGAGCCGACGAACTGTGGTCCATATGTCTCGATACAAAACCCTAAGCACCAAAATGTCCAATCTTATGCTTCAATATCTGAAAAAAAAATTTGCGATTTGGTGAGTCGCAACTCGATGAATAAAAACAATAGTTAGATTCTTATGGCACAACTAACATAAGAATATCATCAGGATACATTATAAGTATAACAATTGACCATGCAAGTGCAAGTGCACTAGATTTATTTTTGTGTCATGACTTTCCAAGGCAAACACTACTCCCAAAAATTCATGTGATTCAAGTGACATTTGATTTTGTTGGCCAGCATATAACAAGTGAACCATTTGATCAATAACATATGCCAATGGGACATATTAGTCCATCTTCCACGTGATTGGCAAGTGTTTGACAAGCCAGTCACAATGTCCTTTTAGTTCCATATGTAAGTGTTCATAACAATGGTATACCAAGTAATCATTAAGTCCATATAATTATTGCTTAACTTGTATTCATATGTAAAAGGTAACAATTCAATCACATATACATGTAATAGGACATAATCACATCATAAAATTATCACACATACACATTAGAATCTAATTATTGTTTTTACTCACCTTTTGATGAAACCAACCTTTACAGTAGGCATGGTTCTTTCTCTAGGGCTTCCTCAAAGTGTTGAAATCCTAAAATTTGATATATACATGGTTATAAGTATGTCAAAGTGATTATGACTACTTGGTATGCAACTATGACATTATCCATGCAAGTGAACCTAGTGTTTATGCATATTTTTCCTTATATGGTAGTCTGAGCTTACTGCACTCTCATAGCAATAATTCTAGATATACTAACTCAAATGACTTGATTTTTTTTTCAAATAAACTAGACACATAATGATACAACATATTCAAATTTTAGGCCAATATAAGACACAAAAAATGGGGTGAATTTTTGAAGTTTGCTCTATTTCAATATCATCTTAGTCTGAGTAGGTCTTACATTCTTGGGTATATCTGAAATTGTATAAATCAAATTGCAAAATTGTTTACCAGAACTTACACAACACATAAAGGAATATTGTTCATATTTTACTCATTGTCTAATTTAGTCTATAAAATTACAAAAACAAAAGACCAATCTCAGGGTGAGCAGATTTTCAATATGGTGATAATCAGTCATAATGAAGGGGCAATATCTCAACAACCATACAAAATTTGGCAGCAATATTTTACATTCATGTAGATAATATATAAATATACAATTTTAAACATCACCAAATTCCTAATCTATGGCTATCAAATTCTTGGAAAACAGAATTAAAAGACACGTGAGGTTTCATCCGAGTATAGGGTCAGTCACAATCAATGAGCCATATCTCTTTCCACTCAATAAATAAATCCAAACTACTTTACAGGTGCTTAGTGGGGATATAACCCTACAAGTTTCATGTTTTGCATTTTGTCAAAACCAGAACATAAGGTCATCAAAATATAAGAAAACAGAAAGATTGAGGTGATTTTGGTTGGTTGAGAACCAGCCCTAATGAAGGAGCCATAACTCCTCACACACACAAAATCAAGAAAAAAATGTTTCATATGAATTTATATGAGGGAAAGTTACAACTTTTATATTTTGCACTTTCTCTAATTCCTCTTCTAGGGTTATGAAATCGTGGGTAAAAAATTCTATTGTAACAATAAAATCAATAAAATTAGCTACTGTTCCTTTGAATTTTAACTTCCATCCAAGAGTTCTACCTCAAATACTCTGTAATTCTTACTAACCATGCATGATAAACATGTCATGAGGGGTTAATTTCATTTGAGAATAAGATAAATTAACTTACCTATTGTCCCAAAACCAGAAAACCTTAGGCTTCCTCCTTAGGCAGCTCACTCCTCTCCCTCTTCTTCTTCTTCTTCTTTTTCTTCTTCTTCTTCTTCTTCTTCTTCTTTCTTTCTTTCTTTCTTTCTTTCTTTCTTCCTTAGCTTTCTCTTTCCTCCATTGTACCTCATATCTAAGCTCTGTATTTTTATCCTAAAGGGTAAAAAATTCCACTTGTAAACCTATTGTAACAAGGCAAAATCATAGTGTTGCATTCTGATTGGTTAAAAGTTCATTTTCCTCTTTTAGTCCCTTTTCTTCACTCTTTAAGCATCTCCATCCATCTCCTAATTTTTAAATGCTCCTTATACTTTAAAATAAGCTTTATAACACTAATATTTATGATGCTATAACATGCACACAATATAAAATAGTTTGCCATGTAACTATACAAACATTACATATATGTTCAAGTGTCCCAAATGCAATGGTGCATGTGTCATCGCCGTGCTTATCCAATTCACATATCTAAATGATCATTTATCCAATGCATATATTCATGTGGGATTTCATATTATTTATGCAATGAATATGTTCATGTGATAATACCAATGAATGTGGATGGGGATGTTACAATGATTCAAGACAAAAGATAAATGGAGGAAGTGTACCCTTAGCATCTATTAACAATAACTAAGAAGTAAATGTGTCCTTAGTACCTATTGGTCATTGTTAAAAAGGAGAATACATCTTAGTATCTACTAACCAATTCAAAGGAAGAAGTGCATTCATAGCATCTAAAGATCATTGCTAAAAAGGAAGGGAAGCTTAGCATTTGCTTAGTGCTATTAAGAAGGAAGAAAGTACATCGTTAGCATCTATTGACCATTTCTAAATAAGAATTATATCCTTAGCCTTTATTAACGACTACTATGAAGAAGGACATATTTAGCATCTACTAACTACTACTAAAAAGGAGAAAATACATCTTCAGAATATGTTGATCATTACTATGAAAGAAGTGTATCTTTAGCATTTATTAACTGCTACTAAAAAAGAAATGGATCATTAGTACCTACTATTGGCACTATATTTTAGGTCCTTAAAATGCAAGCCCAATAATGAGAAACTACTTTAAATTTCTCTTAAAGAGTAGGGAAAATAATGCCTAAGAAAAGGGCAAAAGCTTGAAAAAAGCCTTAAATTAAACCTACCTTCCATTCAACTAAATGTTGCAAGACACTATAAGAAGAGGAATTGTTAGCTATACAACCAACTCTAAAGGGTTGTATAGACCTCCTAAGTTTTTTACAAATAACCAACTAAAGTCTAAAAGCTAGAAGCTTCTACAATAGTAAATCATCAAGCCTTGAAGGGTTGTATCGCTAACCCTAGGTCTATATAACCAATATCAAGATTGTATAGATAACTCTCAAATCATAATCTCTAAAATTTTCCTTACTCTTACCTATAAAAGGTCTAAGATTAGGTGTAATCTAAGCCATTAAGCTCAATTGCACAATTCCATCTCTATAAAATACCCTTCCCATTGATAGAGAAAGGGATGTTATGAATGCTAAGGGAAGAATGTTTGGAGAACATGTAACCCAAGGCATTGGACTCACTTCATACTTTGAATGATATAGTTTGAATGATAACAAACTTATAACAAAACCAAGAGAAGTTTTAATGTTTTATACTTTAGTGTTTGTGTGAAGTTTTGAATAGATCCAATGAATGTTAAAAGGAGAGATTATTGTGAACCCAAGTCTCAATAAACGTTAAAGAGCCAAAACAAATTCAACGGGTGTTGAACATCTTTTAACGCGTGTTGGACCATTCAACAGGCATTAAAAGCTATGCAATGGACATTGATTAGTTGTTGCATTTTTGCCAAAGTCTTATAGACTTCACAAAAGGCATTGACCCTTTACAGCGAGTGTTAGAGAAAGTACTCCAAGTTGAGCTATGTTAGACCTCACAATGGGCACTAATCTAGACTAGCAACAGGAGCTGCATATTCTCAATAGGTGTAGGAAAAGTGTCCAAGACTGAGCTAAAGCTTTTGAAACTTGAAACGAACATTGGCCCTTCCAAACAGACATTGAAGGAGTTTCCAACAAGCACTATGAATTTGCTCAACGGGTATGGAAAGCTAATGTACAAAGTTGGGAAAACAAAGCACAAAGTTAAAGCTTTCTGGAAATAAACAACAAGTATTTTTCTTTCTCCAACAGGCATTGTAGTCAAAGCAAACAAGATTGAAAGACATTCAATAGGCATTGGATGTAACCGTTATAAGTTCAATGAGTGTTAATGAAGAACAATGAGTGTTGTCACCTTTAATGACTAGCTTTAAAGAAAAACTGTTAGATGGATATCAATGATTCCAATAGTTAGTTTTGGAGCTTGGCTATATAAGGAGCATACTAGGAGTTTAGAAAGGTTTGAAAAAAGGCTAGAAAATATTATAAACAAGTGTGAACAACTTTGCAACTCTTTGTGCAAACCTTTTATGGTGTTGTTTTATATTTAGGTAGAGTGAGTTTACTTTTGTTACTCTTTTAAAAGTAGGTTTTCTTGAGCACTAATTATGTATTAGTTACTTATTTGAGAGGATTAGACACTACTTGGATCTTTCCTTACTAATAGTTGTAAAGGTTGATATTGTACCTAGAAAAATACCAAGGGGAAGGTTTTTCTTGAGTCTGCAAAAGGAAAGGTTCTTCTTGAGCCTAAAAAAGGAAATGTTATCCTTGAGCATATAAAAAGGAAGGTTCTTCCTGAGCCTAGAAAAGGGAAGGTTCTTCCTAAGCCTCAAAAGGACTAAATAAGCCTAAGTGAAAACATAAGCAGTGGAGTAGGTAAGTTGTCGAACCACCTTGTGTTGATTTTTGTGTTTGTGTTTAATTTTAGTTTTTATTTACAGCTCAATTCACCCCCCTCTTGAGTTGCCACATCGCCACTCGGTCCAATAAGGGAGGCCTTTAAAACACTAGCAGAACTCTAAAAAATTCATTATCAAACCCTAAAAAGCCTTATCCTAAATAAAAAATACAAACATTAATACACCAAGAGTATTCAAGGTAAAACTAAGCTTTGCATTCACATTGTTTCTTTTACATTTAAAGGATTTTTCTCATATCAAAAGTGTCTTCAATGGCAAGAGACATTGCATAAAACATCGAAAGACCTATCCTTCCTTCCCCTTTCTTTTTCTTCTTTCTTCTTTTTTATTTTTGATTTTTAATTATCATAAAGGTTTGTATAAATAATTGGTTGTATGTACAGAGCCTTAAAAGGGTTGTACATATCATTAGTTGGTCTGTACAACCTTTGAGTTGTTTATACAAAACCTTAAAAGGGTTGTGCATACCACTAATTGGTTTGTATCCCTCTTTCACAATTAACAACATTATTTTAGCTAACTTTGCTTTATGTTGTTCATTTATATTTTCTTTATTCTTTTAGGGTTTAATGAGACTTCTATAGTAGAAATGAGGGTAGGTTGCAAAATTTATAACCTTCATTCTTCATTTTTTAAAAGCAATGATCACTAAAAACATATGTTTTAGCTTGTATAAGTTACTTCTTTTATGCCTTATTATCCTATTCCTATTGTTTTGAAGTGTTTTCCATAGGTGAATGTGAAAAGAAAAGGGTTTACTGCCCCCATGATGCCTTGATTCTCCTTTATTTTAAATAGTTATGTTAATATCTTTGCCATTCAAGCTTTTACCATCATAAGAGAGCATAGACTAGCCTTTTTCATAGCTATCTTACTTTTTCCTCTTCTTTTCTAATTTTGGTAGTGATATACCTTAATGGGGGTACGGCTTACTACCTAAGGATCTCATTCTCCATCTCATTTTCATATGTTTCTTAGTGGTTTTTCCATCTCCCTAAGCATCATTGTCTTTACCTATAGCTCAAGGAGCTCTAATCGGTGACCTTAACATAATGTGCTCTTTTGGATCTCTTCGGGAGAAGATTTAAGGTCTTATAGCCCCTCATTTGCATATATAATTCTTGCTGAAACTTCTTTGGCCTCTATTTGTAATATTATTATTTCATGCTTTGTGTATTGAAACTATCTTTTGCTCTTATTATTGTTTATGCTTTATATTTTGTTTAATATGGTTAATAATGGACTTAGACAATGGTTTAGGCTTTTATAATTTGACTTGTTGTCCTTTACACACTAAGAAAGGGGTTGAATTGATGATAAATTAAAATATTTAAGGTGAGAGGGCCATTAAAAGCTAAAAAGAAGGGAAAAAAAATCAAAACATAAGGAATTTATAGTGGTTCAAGTTTTGATAACCTTACATTCACTTTTAAATTATCTAATTAAGTATTTTACTATCACTCAACTTACATTAATGATTTTACAAGATCACACCCCAATCAATGTTTAGGCTCACACCTAACCCAAGTGCACTTGTGCTTAAGGCTAACACATAACCTTATAATCAAAATTTCCAACTAATCTAACCTTTTACTCTCAATTAGAAGTGTTTAGGCTCACATTAAAACTTCACAAAGTATCAAAGTAATCCTAATAACCAAATATAAGAGTAATAAAAGATGAGGCTTTAAGAACTTAAAGTGTAAGAATTTGGGCATAATAAATGATTATTCTCTTGCATTAAAGGTCATTTGATAGAGTATTTATTGGTTTCAACCAGAGTATTTATTGGTTTCAACCACCAAATAGCCATTAGAAATAAACTAGCACCAAATTTCTAAAAGTTTAATAGAAAATCCTACATTTAATGATCATCAAACAAAAGTTTTGGTTAAGATCTCTTAATCAAAATCGTGATCTATATTTAACACTTAAGATCTCTATTTCAAGGTCATGATGTTCATATATGTCTAATGGCTAGCAATACATAGCATTCAATAATAGGTTCCTTAAACTAGCCATTATAATGTTATGTTTTATATAAGGATTATGATCATGATATCCTGATCTTGGTCATGATCATGAGATTACACTAGATTAGTGGGTCACAACTTTCATCACATACTAGCCTGCCCAAAAGTGTTAAGTCGTGATTGTGCCTTAAACATCATAGTCACGATCTTCAAAAAGTTAAACGACTAATTCAACATGTGGTATGCTTCAAATGGCTCTTACTTAGCCATTAAAGCTCTTTTCTCTAGTTTTAAATGTCATAGTTTGGAGCTCCTTGTCTTGATCACGATTAATCTTGGGTGCGATATTGACCGTATAGTAATCTATTTCTTTTAGTTCCATTTAGATCTCGAATGAGACTTGTGGGCCAATTTTTTCCTTTTTAGAGTTTTTGCTTCCTTTTGATTCCTTAACTTATTATAAACTTATTTCCTATAAAATCAGCACTTGGTAAATGCATTAGTAAACTTTACTCTAACTTGTTGAAATAAAAAATGAGATTTGACCAATTTGGTTCAACATGAACCTTGACATAATAATTGGCATTGGACTTCATGGACTAAAAAAGCTAGATTCTTAAGCCCTAAAGGTAAGGTAGTATGCTTCATCATTAAGTTACTTATTTCTTATAGTTTTAAGGGCTATTTTGGTTCCTTTTTTTTTTATGACTTAAAAACTAATATATGCTTTTTATTTTGCATGTTAGAATGTCCATTTGATGCATACTTTATATCAATTTAGTTATGTACATGTTGATATCAATTTGTGCTAGTAAATGTACCCCTTCCCTATGGTGAATGCTGGTAATGTATGAATGTTGTTAATGGTTTGAAATGTGTTAGATAAATGTTTTAAGGTCATCTAATATGGACTAATTAAATAATAAGGCTAAAATCATAATCATGAACCAAAGATTCCTAAAGGCCGGATCAAAACTTTCAAGCAATTTGAGGGTGCCTAACCTATTCCTCACATTGTACCAAATTCTTGAACCCCATCATTGATGGATGAAGGCGAATTGGACCTTCTAAATTGACCTATTGAGTTCAGAATCCTTCTCACCTAAAATTTTATCCCAATCAAAATTAGGTGGTGACTCTAATCAAGTTTAGGGGTGGTAGCAAATTATTGCCTCGTATTAGCCCCTATTGGCCACTTAATTCTATTAAAAGGCTTATGCTTATCATAAAGCCTTTCAAGGGTCGCCCAATGACCCTAAACATATGCCAAAAGTTAAGGTTTATATCAAACATGATCTTCATCCACTCAACTCCCTAATGGTTGATAAAAGGTTAAAAGTCAGAAGAAAGATTCCACTCGTTCAAGCGCAGCAATAAAATCAAGACGCTCACATATACTAACCACTACTAAGAAATAGAATATATCCTTAACATCTACTAACCTCTACTAAGAAGGAAGTTCATCATTGGTACTTGCTCATTAATGCTAAAAAAAGTACATCTTTAACACCTGCTCAATGGTGCTAAAAAGGAAAGTACATCTTTAATACCTACTGACCACTACTAATAAGGAAAGTGTATCTTTAGCACCTGCTAACCACTACAAAGAAGAAAGGTATCCTTAGCATCTATTGATTGCTGCTAAGAAGAAAGATAATGTAATATTCACAACTTAGATATCAACTTGAGGTGCTTCATGCCTAAAAGTGTTAGTTTGAGGTGTTTAGGAAATTTTTAAATCTCACATCAAAAGTTAATAAGAAAGGTTAGCAACTTATATAAATTTAGGCTTAATTACTATAATAACCTAGATTAACCATTTTAGGCAAAGTGGTTGGCCGCTATTTGTAGGTTGTGTAAGATAGTTGAGTCTAAGCCATTACAATTAGTGTATCAAAGCCACTTTAGGTAAAAAATTTACACATAGTTGGTGGGCTTTCAAGGAAAGGGAAGCATATGATTAAAACATAAAATGGAGCCATTCGAGGCACTAGTAACCATAATACTTAGGGGTTACATCCTGGTTACATGGTTAATAACCTAAGTGGCACGAGCCTAGTTGTAATCCAAGTCATGATGAAGATGTTATAAGTCCAAGTAAGCAAGATTGAAACATCCCCAATTGAGGTATCAACTAGAGATGTTCATAGATAGAGGTGTTAGCTTGAGGTGCTTAGGGAATTTGAAATTACCACATCAAAAGTTAACAAGAAATGTTAGTAGCTTATATAGGTTGTAAGCCCAACTAGTATAACAACTTGGATTAACCAATTTAGACAGTGTGGTTTGACCATTACTTACAAGTTATGTAAGATAGTTAGATTCAAACTGTTATAAAGTGATGCAGCCTTAGTGTCTGCTAATCACTACTAAGAGAAAATGAAGCCTTAGTAACAACTAAAAACTACTAAGAGAAAATTGCATCCTTGCATAATTCCTTTAGTATTTATATTTATGTTAAATGCTTTTGATATGTCTTGTATAATGGTTATTCATCAAAATATCACTTTATCAAGCCTTATATATTAAGGGTCAAATTGTAAAAACTCAATTTCATGATTGTTGGCATGCAAGCCTAGTGGTAAGGACCATATTTATTTCATTCTAAGATGATAAGGATAATAAGGTCTAAGAAAGAAAGGCAAGCTTAGTAAATCCTTAAACTAACCATACCCAAGAAACACCTAGTCCATGGATACCTTATTTGGCCATACAAAAGATGGTTGTATTGCCAAATCACTTGGTTATATAATGGATATAGATGTTTGCATAACCATCTTCAAGCAATCATAACAAGCATAAGCTTTTAGAATAGGAGAAGGGTCCACCCACTAGCCTACATAAACAAGTTATTAGTTGCACAACTAACTCCTTAGTCGTTAGTACCAATTTAAAACCCTAGCTTTTAGATAATTCTTAGATCTTATGCCTTAAGAAAGTGCAAAAAGAGAGATTAAGTCATTTTATGCACCCAATATTAGTGCATCCTCCCTCATCTTTACAAATAACCCTTTAAAAAGGAGCAAAAAAGGTCATATTGACCCTAGTAAAACTCCACCAAAATGAGGGCTTAAACCTTTAAACCCCAATGAAACCTTAAGGAATCAAGCATTCATAAAAGGATATAAGTAAACCAAGCAAATGCTTTTCAATCTCTCATTAGAATATTTTTTTTTTAGAAAAAAATTGATCAAAATGTATCTCTAAAGGCAAAGCCACCTATAGGATTCTCATATGCTCCTCTTTTCTTTTCTCTTTTAGTTTTAAAGCTTTGCGCTCAACATTCTTCAAGGACTGTCCCAATAAGCCCAATGGCCTACATAAACTTCAGAATGGTCTATGCATACCACTTTTACTTCTTACCGCAATAGTAAGTCATCATTTGCATTTTTTATTTCATCTTTTATTAAGTTGTACCTATTGGTTTATTATTATGGGGGGTGGGAGGAAGGGATGTTTAAGAAAGGAATTAATGGTTTATAACCTTATAATGTTCTTTGAACTATGTTATTTTTGTTAATTTAGTAGTTTAATTCACTTTTTCCATACATTTGAAGCATGTTTCTATGTTTTAGTTGATATATGTTCATATTTATGGCCAACATACTTTGCGCACACATCACATGTCTTACTCACAGATAAGTATCATTTATGGGGTGATGGATAGGTTTAAAGGAAATCAATGAGAGGTAAACCCAATCCTCTTATTTTGATGTTCACACCTTAGGTTCCTTATTATATAAGGCTAAGGAGCTAATCTCTTGGTTCTTTTTATATGTTTACATATATGATCTTTATGCATGTATACCCTTACATGATCTTTATATAACCCCATCTCCATTTGATTGTATGCTTGTTTGAATTGGATATATTTAAATTGATGGACAAGTTAGACATTTGCTTTGGACAATTTAAATGGTTAATTGATTAATAAGGCCAAAAGGATAAAATGAGCCAATCAATCACCCAAAGGCTCAATCCTTAAATTTGGGCGACTCAAGATGGTTTACAACTTTTTCGAATCATATTCAACTCCTAAACTTGAATCTCTAATGAAGTGAAGACAAGTTAGATATTCAAAAAACCTACGTTGATCAATATCCTTCTTTGCCCAAAATTTTATCTTGAATAAAGTCAGGTGGCTATTCTATTATAGTTTAGGGATATTACCAATATATCATCCTCATAAAAGTCTCCCAATGTTCTTTAGGATATTTTTTAGCTCTAAACATCAAGAAGTTCATTTTTAGGATCCTTCAATAATAATCCCATGTGCGATTCTTAGAAGTTGTATCAAAGTATAATCCTAGGTCCCCTCAATCCCCCAAATGGTTACTAAAAAAAATTAAAAGTCATGAATAAAAAGTCCACTCATTCAACCATATAATTTGAAATCTATGATGCTCATAATTACTTTATAATATTTTCAAAGAGCCTATAATTTATTACAAAAACTCTAAATATATAATAAAAATTTCAAATTTCAAAAAAAAATTATTCTCTTTATCCAAAAAAGTTATCACCTACAAATATTTCATATTGTTTAAGGAATTACATTTAACATTTTGTCAACTCACAATTTATAATGAGAAAATAAAATGAACTTTTACTAATTTTATAATCAATAAGGGTAAATTCAAAAAATGGTTATAATTAATGAAAATGGATATATATTTTGGAACATCCAAAAAAGGAATAGTGAACAATTTTTTTGGGATAGATAGTATAATGCAATAGAAATTAAATATAAATTATTATAATACATAAACCTAATGATAATTTAAATTTAAACATTTGCATGTCAATGTGATTTTGGCCTAAATTTTAAAAAATATCAAAATAAGTCAGAATTATGTATTTGAATGTAGTGTTAGTGCAGTATATATATTTCATGTATGATTTTTTGTTAAAATTTGTATCAAAAGATGAATGGAATTTGAATGGTATGCTTTTTATGTTTATCTATTTAAAATCTAGCCAACTATGCTATTATTTATTTTGATAAAAACACATGTTGGGCTTACATTACACTCAATTTTATAGTTTTAACCTATTTTTGACAATTTTTAAAATTTGAATTTGAATCTCACTGACATACAAAATTTAAATTTAAATTACTATTAAGTTTAATGCATAACATGAAAGCTTATGAAATACAATTAATAAGAATGAATTTTAAAAAATGGTAATAGGAATGTTTTAAAGAAACAATACTTTTGAAAATAAAATTTGATATTTAACAATTTTCATTTATTTCAATAACTATACACCAAATGAATAATTAAATTAATTTCAGCATGTTACAATAAATAAAAAATCAGAAATATATAATATAAAATTTAATATAATAAAATAATTAAAGAATAAAATTATATATATATATATATATATATATATATATATATATATATATATA
>CATIWR010024231.1:0-13047 GCA_949677035.1 Omphalea diandra | reverse complement strand
TAATTATTTGGTGATACATCTAAGGGGGTAAGTACTAGATCTCAACTTAATCTTTTAGATAAGAATCTTACATTTGTTTCTCAACTTGAGCCAAAATCAATTGATGAGGCTTTTAATGATGAGAGTTTGGTACTTGCTATGTAAGAGGAACTCAACCAATTTAAGAGAAACAAGGTATGGAAACTTGTCCCTAAGCCTAAAGAACACCCAATTATAGGTTGTAAATGGGTGTTTAGGAATAAGTTAGATGAGTAAGGTTTCATTACTAGAAACAAAGCTAGATTGGTTGTTAAGGGATACAACTAAGAGGATAACATAGACTATGATGAAACTTTTGGCCCCGTAGCAAGATTAGAGGCGATTAGGATTCTTTTAGCCTTCTCATGTCATATGAATTTTAAACTTTTTCAAATGGATGTGAAAAGTGCATTTTTAAATGACATCATTGAGGAGGAAGTCTATGTTGAACAATCTCTTAGTTTTGAGTTGCATTGTTTTCCAAACCATGTTTTTAAATTGAACAAAGTCTTATATGTATTGAAATAAGCTCCAAGAGCTTGGTATGAAAGGCTTAGTTCATTTCTCTTGAAAAATGATTTTGAAAAAGGAAAGGTGGATACCACACTTTTTGTTAAAAAGCACAAACATGACACATTAATTGTTCAAATCTATATTGATGTATGACTAGGGAATTTGAAATGAGCATGATGAGAGAGTTTAAGTTCTTTCTCAGTCTACAAATCAAGCAATCTAAGGAAGGGATATTCATCAACCAAGCCAAATACACAAGGGAGATACTCAAAAAATTTGGCATGGATGGTTGCAAGGTAGCTAAAAATCCAATTGGTGGTACCATCAAGCTAGATAAGGACGAATCGAGAAAAATGGTAGATGAAAAGAGATATCGAGGTATGATTGGATCTCTGCTTTATCTTATTGCTTATAGGCCATATATCATGTTTAGTGTTTGTATGTGTGCTAAGTTCCAATCCTCTCATAGAGAGTCTCACTTGAATGCTATTAAGCAGATTTTTAAATATTTGCATGGCACAATTTACTTAGGGTTATGGTATTCTAGCGATTCTTCCTTTAGTCTCGTAAGATATTCAAATGCGGATTATGCATGTAGCTTATTAGATAGAAAAAACACTTTCAGAACTTGTTAATTTATTAATGAATGCCTATTTTCTTGGTTCAGTAAAAAGCAAGTGTCAGTTGCCTTATCTACCACCGAAGCCGAGTATGTGGCTGCAGGTTGTTGTTGCACCTAAGTCCTTTGGATGAAACAATAATTAAAGGATTTTGGGAAAGTGATTGATCACATTCCTATTAAATGTGATAACATAAGTGCTATTAATCTCTCTGAGAATCCCATCCAACACTCTAGGAGCAAACACATAGATATTAGACATCATTTTCTTAGAGATTAAATGCAAAAGGGTGATGTTGTGTTAGAATTTATTGACACAAATCATCAACTTGCAGATATTTTCACTAAGCCTCTAAATGAAGAAAGGATGAACTTCATTAAGAGAGAATTGGGAATGCTTGATGGAAGTATCCTAAAGTGAAAATTTTTGATCTTATGTGAGATATTGATATTTATTGATTTGTGATATTTGTGTTTGATATAGTAAAAGTGGATCACAATTTTTTTAAGATTCAACTATTTCTTATTGTTGACTCATAATTTGCAGTTGCTATCCTTCCTTCATGGCCGCAAATTACAAGTCAATTTCACTCGAATGTCAAACATCAATTCGTGGTCACAAAAATTTCGCTTTGCCGCAAATTTTGGTCAAATTTTCAAATTTTTGACTGTTAAGGCGTGTATTCCCAAGGAAAATTTTTCCGTTACTCATATTTTTCAAAATTCGCAGTCGCGACTCATGGATTTGCGGACGCGAATTAAAGTAACTGCTTAGACATTTAAGTGATTTGACTGCCAATCGTTGCCAACTCTTTATTAATTCATTTCTAGCCATTTATAGCCATTTTGACACCCTTTCAAAGGCTATAAATACCTCCTTCAACAATGACATTCTCAACATCTTCACTCTCTCAAATCTGTCTAAAATTCTCTTAAACTCTCTTCTTCTCTTATTATGGCTCTAAAGAAGTTCTCTAGAGTAGACAAAGGCAAGGCAGTGGCTCAACCCTCTGCACCCCCTGCCCTCTATCTCATGAAGGGAGTTACTAAGGAAGAAAAAGATAGGTTCAAAGCCAACTCCTCGAAGATCATTCTCCCAAACAAGATACCCTTAACTTTTATGCTAGAAACCTTGGGTATCAATGCAGAAATACGAGCTTTCCTCTCCAATTTGGGCTGGAACAAGTTGATCTTCCAAGATGAACCCGGTTATGAAGAGGTTGTGCAAGAGTTTATGTGCACCGTCCAATTGAGATGAAAAGCCGATTCAAGAGCAGGGCAATGCGGGTTAGTGTTTCGAGCCTTTGGCGACCCTTTTTACATCACTTTTGACCAATTATCTTATCTCTTTAATTTACAAGTTGGAGAAAACATCCCCTTCATAATCTCCACACTTGATGTTATCTATTCCAAGTTTTGGTCGAAAATCTCCATAGAAACCAAACACGACCCTTGCTCTTCTTTATCTAAACACATCAAATCTCTACCCCTTTGGATACTCTACCATATCATCTCCTTTTCCGTAAATGCAAGAGGTGATAGTAATGAGAAAGTGTCCCAAAAAGACTTGGCATTTCTTTTTTTCCCTTGTCAAAAATAAACTAATCCAAACTGGTCAGTACCTTATGGATCAATTGATTTACATGAGTACCAAACCCAAGAGCTAATTTTTGCTGCCTTCACACATCACTGCCATATATCGTTTTGTTGGAGCCCTTGATAAGGAAAAAGAAAAATTCCTCACCATGAAACTTCTACCTTCACAAAACTTCCTAGATCTTACTTACCTTATAAATGCCAAGGCTATTCATCCGGACACCTATGCGTATACCCTTGGTGTAGTAAGAGCAAAAAAGATGGAAACCTCACAAGCTTCAAAAAAGAAGTGGCTCCATATTAAGGAAGGCATAATTCAAGTTTCTCCTCCTCAACCAAAACCTAAGACCAAGTTATCTCTTGCCACCATTGATCGAAAACTTGACAAGATGATGAGAATGATGAAATGAAGATTTCTATTTCTCTCACATCTTCATAGTGATATAGTGGATCTTCAAGAGAAATTAGGGGTTCCTCATTGTCATCTTTTGGACTACACTGAATTTTAAGATACACAAGATGGAGATAGCAATGAAGATGAAGTTGAGGATGGGGATGAAACAGAAGGAGCCACACATGAGCAAGAGGAAGCATCTTATGGAGATAATGATGATTCTTCGACTCTCTATATTGGGGATCTTTTGTATTTTTCTTGTTTTTGTTTATGTTTCAAACTTTTGTGATCCCACAGTTATATATATAAAAAGTTATTTCTTTGCAATTCATTGTCTTATGTGATTGATGAATTTTATCTTTATATTTTGCATTCTTATTTTGTTCCTTATGTTTACTTATGCTTGTTTTCATTTCCCTCTTACACCCTCTTTTTGGTCTTGCCAAAAGGGGAGAGATAATAAAAACTTAAGTTTAAGGGAAAGAAAATAATAACTTGAAAATTATAGCATAAGTTAAGGGGGAGCTTCATACCTTCATACTTAAGTTTTTTTTATAATTAAATGTCATACTTAAGAATTTTTTACCTTAAGTATTATTCATTGAAATTTTACCTTAACTTCACTCCAACTTAATATTTATGCATTATTTTCCCTTTGGATCAATCTAAGCTGTCAAAATAAAAAAGGGGGAGATTGTTGGACTAGGATAGTTAATCCTAAGTCTTAAACCACTTTTGATCTTGATAAAGGAGATTGATCAATTCTAATGTTTCAATTAAGTGTTGTTTTGCAGTGTTTAGGTAGTCTCTAAATTTTAAGTTAGATAAAGCTCAAAATCTCTAAAGAAAGCAAAGTGCCTCTTAATTCGCGATCGCAACTTCATAAATCACAACCGCAAATTGGACTAAGGCATGTTGATAAATTGGACAGATGAATTTGCGGGTCACTTCTTTGCCGCAACTAATATAAAGATGGGAGTACCAAAGTCATAGATGAATTTGCGTTATGTATCACGCCTCAGTCGCAACCATGAATTTTGAAGTAACTCAAAAGGGAATTAAGTCCACAACCACAGCTTGACAAGTGTCCTAGGTGACCGTTGAAAGACAAAAATCATGATGACAACTTGTGGGTAGTGGCTGCGAATCTTGAAGAAGAAGATGAACATTTTGACAGGTGAATTCACATCCTTAGTTGCAGCCTATACAAGGGAAATCACGATCGTTACTTTTGTGAATAGTTGAAAGGCAATGACTATATTTTCCTGGCGAACAAATAGGAAGATAACACATGAACTAGTTGTTATACACAAATAGGGATTCCGCCATAATTTTTTGGCTCTCATGTGAAAATTGAAAAATCGTGACCTCGAAAGAGTAATAGTGATCACAAATAAAGCCTGACAAACATTTAATGCAAAAATCTATCTAGCATACTTTAGAGATTTGCTGCCAATTTTATTGCAACGTCTCTTTGGTGGGTAGAGGTTATATATACCTTACCAAACATACGTAAATGCAAGAGAATTCATTAATTTGTAATCCAAACTCTTGCAATTTTGCTACTCAATCCTTTCTCTTGTTTAAGTGATTGTTGGGTGTGAGCATAAGCACTATTTGTAAAGGTTGTAGTGTGAGCCTAAAAAATACAAGTGTAAAGGTTGTTATATGAGCCTTCAAAACACAAGTGTAAAAGTTTAGTGTGAGCTTAAAAACACCATTGGAAGATAGTGGAACACCCAATTACTGAGAATTTGGGAGTGGACGTAGAGTTGATTATACCCGAACCACTATAAATCTTGTGTCTCCATTCTACACATTTTCCTTCATACCTTATTTTCTTAATTTTTATACACCAATTCAACCTCTTTTTCTTGGTGCCTAGGGGCAACAAGGTGTATACTAAATGGGAAGTTTGAGTGCATGAAAAGGAAAGTAATTCTTGAAAATTTATCTCTTCATGTTAGGTTTTAAAGAACCGCATAACCATGTGCTATTGGAATATGGCAATGCATTGTCATGATAACCACTTACTAGCTAACTTTCCAAAATGCATGGCCATGCTTCGAGGCCATGCATTTTTTTTTTTTTTTATCTCTTTTACCCTTCTTTTGTTATTAAGGTGTATGGCCATGTGCTTTCAAAGCATGGCCATGTGTTTTTTGTTCCTCACTTTCAACTTTGCTTTTCTTCACTTTTAAGCCTACAACACATCAATTAATGACCATTAGGTCCATTTTGTATGGGAAATTAAGTAAATATTAATAGTTCTTAAGGGAGAATTAAATAATAAAACATATGAATTACAATGTTAAACAAATTGCCCCAAACATGAATCATTACTTGTCCTTAAGTAGTCATTTTTCTCACCAATGAAAATCTAACAATTTTCATGGTTAGAATTAAGTATCAAGGTTTCAAAAAGAAGATTTATCTTAACAATAACCATGATTTTTATTAATCAAGCAATTACATCTATGATAATAACAAGTTCCAAACTAGTCATGTCCAATTCATAATTGATTAAACACAATCGAGTGTGTGTGTGTGTGACTTAGCATCATATTTCATTTACTATTTTGATCCTCTTTCATACACACATTAGGCAAGATTTTTCCTTAATTCCTAGGAATCACATTTGACCACGAGCACAATTAAACCATCATTCTCCACTAATGTTGACCTTAGAAATCTTAATGATCATAAGTTCTTTACTAGCATGTCATGTAAGGCTTAGTGGTAGAGTTGTCAAGAAGTGGTTAAGTCCAAAGGCAAGAGAAGTTTTGCTAGAACATTAGTTATACCAGTAATGCAAAGTGTAATAGATCACTACATGTGCATAACTTATATCTATTCCTTATAGTGCACCCATATCACCTCATTTTTTTCATTTTTTAAGAGGCTTGCTTTTCCTTCTTATACTTAATTCTTTCATCACTTCTTATTTCATATCTTCTTCTTCTTCTTTTTGTTTTTAAAATGAATATATGAATAAGAGTAAAAAATCAAAATAATAATTTTGTGACCCCAAACTTAAATTGATCTTTTTGGTGCAAAAGATGACAATAAATGAGTTCTTTTTGCCAATTATTCAATTTTACACATATGCACATGATTGACCCAAACACAACACATCATAATACAACCATGTTATAACTTTAATTCTTTTAATAAAGGAGGTAAAAATTCATTTAGGTTATATGGTTATAATAAAGATGTAGGGTTAAAGAAAGAAAAGGCTTATTATACTCACAAGTAAGTATTCAATGGCTTAAAGGCATGACAATGATTATTGCATACAGAACAATGGATATGGTTATATGAGGGCTAAGGAAATGACTTAATCATTTCCTTAAAATTGCTAAGTTCTTAGATTTAACCTCAAAAGGTGTTTTAGCTTATTTTAACATATGTAGAGGTTTCCTTTAACTTAAAATAGTATGATTGAAACATCTTATAAAGAAATCCCTATTTTGCCAAGTGTGCATGATTTGTTCTATTGTGTTAACTAATTTTTAAAATAAGAACAAGACTTGTTAAGCTTCAATTATTATCACAAGGTAAATTAACCTAATTAAATCAAATAATGATTATAAAACTTCTTCATCAATTATTCACCTTAAAAACTTGAAACTGAAACTAACTAATAAAATTGTTAAATTTAGCATTTAAGCTTAATAAGAAATTACTTGAAGATATAAAAGCAACATAATATCAAGTGTAAGCATGAATGCGTCCAAAGTGAACAAGTGAAAGAAAAGGAACTCAAAAGAAATTCCTCATACTTAAACATCATTATTCTCAATGATCTAAAATAGAAAATAAAGAGCAAAGGGAGAGGACTTCCCCTGCAAAGAAGAGGTTTGAAATTCCTACCATAATCAAGCTAAGTATAAACATAACTATAAAATGTCCATCCACTAAAAGCACAAAGGAGATAGTTAAATGTCATCCATAAAAATAACATAAGATATCAAATACATTATAAAAAATGCAATGCCTCAATGGCAACACATCATATTAAGCATAAAACAAGAGCAACATGCTTTAATCATAAGTGTCAAGCACAAAGAGAACATAAAGGTGCATATTAAGCCAAATACAAGTACAATAACAAAAGTTTAAACATCATAAAATATAAGAATAATGGTAAAAAGAACACAAAAAGTACAAAAGAGATGATGGGATGATCAATCCATCAAAGACAGAAGAGGATGAAATCCAACATGTCCTAAGAAAGCTGTAGACATTCATTTATGCCTTTCATCTTAGTATCCAACACTGTAAGCTAATTTCATAATTCTTTCTCAAAGATAGCTTTATAATGGTCTACATGCTCCAAATGTGATTCCATTTGAGCTAAAACATCCACTAATTGACTCTTTAATGTTAAAGGTGGAATATGAGTGGAATCCTTTCCTATAGGTGTATCCTTTAACATGTTATCTTCATCTTCATGAATACCTTATTAGCCTTTTTTAATCAAGACATATCTATTGCCATGTTTCTTAACAAGCCTAATTCGAAGCATGGTGTCATAGGATAAGAAATGGGAGATTTGGCTTTAGTAAGATGAGCATGAAGTGGGTAAGGACAATGACAAATCCATTTATGAAAATACTCATTGAATCTTTATGAGCCATTACACTCATGTGGTGCATAATCCACCATGTGTCATTGATAGGAAAATTGTATTTTATGCACCAAAGATATAAATATTCAGTATAGTTAACTATTTTAGTACTCTCACCCCTACCCATGACAAAATAAGAAAGTAATTGGTGTATGTACTTAAAGGTGGGTTCTTCAACTTCTAAAATTTTACTTGCCATTACCTCATAATGAGATTGCCCGCTCAATTTAATCCATATGACTTACTTATCAAAATCCTCTAAGAAATCAATAGACATATTGGTTATCAAAATCCTCTAAGAAATCAATAGACCTATCATTCGTAAGTTGGAAAGCTCTTGCAATTTCACTTAAAGAGAGGGTATATGGCTTGCTAAGTAATTAGAAAATGATAGTACCAAAAGAAGGAGACCCATTTATTTTCCTAGGTTTAACAATTAAATTAGCTAGGAATTCTAAAGTTAACTCCTAATATGAATTAGTGTAAAGCTTAAAAAATTTCTCCCATTAAAGAACCCTAAGAATCTCTCTTACTTCATCAATTAAGCCCATATCCTTTAGGGCAGCAAGGTTTATGAATTTGGTAGCAAAGAGGGACATTTATAAAAGAGTCCATACATGCTCATCTTTTCTAAAAATTGTGGTAGCACTAGGAAAAGGAGGATTGGTGCTTGAAGAACAAGGTTTTTCACTTTCCAGTTGATTTGAGCCATTTTAAGTTAAATTTGGACATGAAGGGAAGGGATTTGGGAGGATTTTTAATGGGGGAAGGGCCAAATTTATGAATGGAAAGAGGGGCACACAGTTGTGTTTGTGAAAGAAAAGTGAAGAAAAGATAAAGGGTCTGAGGGTTTTAGTGAAGATTTTTAAAAATGCATGGCCTTGTGTTGAGGTCATACACTTTAGGTTATGTTTAAAAGCTTTGGATTGCATGGATGTGTGTTTAAAATGCATGGCCATATGTCCAAGAACATGGTTGGGTTGTGTAATGGGGTGATATGAGGGATGAGGTGCATGGTGGAGTGATGTGGCCATGTGTTCGGGGTAGGTTTTGAAAGTAAAGGAGTAAGAAATGCATAACCATATGTCTAAGAACACATCCATGTATAAGGCGTATATGACCATATTTTGACGCTATGTAATTTACCAAATTTCTATCCAAAACTCATTTGTTTAATGCATGACCATGTGCCTAGGTCGTGTACTCCAAAAATGTCTTATTTTTTGAGGATTGATCATCCTGATGGATATAAGTCTTACCCCTCATAAATATATACTCATCTTAACATCTTTTACACATAAAATTAACATGAAAACATAATAAAATCATGCCAATCTTAAGTAAGCATTAAGAACGAAACACCAAATACATGGATCATCAAAAAAACAAAATAAGAGGGAAAAAAACTCCTCCAAACGTATTTTGAGCTTGCAATGATGAATTTTTGAAACCTTGAACTTATAAAACCAAAAAAAGAAATTGAAAGAGAGTATAATAAAAAATGAAACACATAAAGAAATATAAAGATGAAAATAGGGGATTGCCCTAAGGATATGCTAGTTTAAGGTTTCTAGCTTGACCCTTGTAATTGGCTTCTACTTAATCCTTACCTTGGGTTTGTAGTTATCCCCTATCACTAGTTTAGGCATCTAAAGCATAGGACTTAAACTTTGTAAGTTATTGATAACTACTTTTAATGATTTCTTTTTTTTTTTCCAACATTGTTAATGATATCACCTATTGTTCTCTAATTGTTTCACTTAAGGTTAGCTTAGGTCTAGTGTCTTAATGAGGATTTAGCAGTTCTAACTCATCTAGGGCAAATTTCCATGAACTAGGTGGGTTCTCCTTAATATTGTCACCTATCGATTTGTCAACGAGGTAAGGTGAAAGACAGTTTACATTATTTGGTTCACAGGTGGAGGGAGTATGTACCTTGAATGAGCTAGCCATAAATTCATCCCTAAATCGTACCTTTTCATACTCTACAAGCTCAAAATCCTTTCCTTTTGGATATACCTTAAGCCTATATTCATTTATTACATGACTGTTTAGGCCTTCCTTTCCTTGTTCAGGCTGTTTATCCTTCTAAAACATTTTGAAGATCACTTCCTCATTGCCTACTTATAGAGTGAGGTTTCTTTCCGGACCATCTATTAACACACCACTAGTGCAAAAAAAATGGTCATCCCAAAATGAGTAGGATATCTCGATCTTCTTCTATATCTAGAATAATAAAATCAATGGGGAGTATAAATTTATCAACTTTGATTAAAACATCTTTCATAACTCCCTTTGGATAAATGATGGAATAGTTTGCTCACTGTAATGACATTCGAATATTCTCAAGTTTGAAATTCCCAATTTTTGAAACAGAGAAAAAGGCATCAAATTAATAATAGATCTCAAATCATAAAGAGCCTTATCAAAAGAAAGATAATTAATTGCATAAGGGATAATGAAACTCCATAGATCTCCATTTTTTGGAGGTAATTTATTAAGAAGGATAGCATTACACTCCCTAGTTAATGTAACTCTTTCATACTCCTCCAATTTGCTCTTTTTGATAGCACGTCCTTCATGAATTTTGCATATTTTGGCAATTGGGAATGTACCTCTATAAATGGTATGTTTGTTATAAATTTCACAAATTGCTTATCCTCTGTATACTTTTTTAACCTTAAAGGAAAAGGAAAAGGTGGTACACATAGCTTAAGAGGTATGTAAGGAGTGACCTCTTATTTTGATTCACCTTGGTCGGTAGACTTTTTATCTTCCTTTATGCCAAGATTCTTCTCCTTTTTCATTCACAAGTTGACTTTGTTATCGCTCCTTAAGAAGATTGCATTGACTTGTTCCCTAAGATTGGTTTCAAAGGTACATAGTAGGTTATCATAGTATCTAGAGTTTAAAGCATTAGCAATTTGTCCCATTCGGACCTCAAGGTTATGGATGGATGATAAGTGATTCTTGGTAACAAGGTCTACTTTGGCATCAAGTTTCCTAATAATCTTATCTTGGTGATCAAATTTAGCATTAGTTTTGGATATAAATATCTAGGCTTGATTTCTTTTCATTTCTTGAGGTTGGTAGTTTAGTGGTAGAGGTTGAAATCTAGGTGGTGGTCCTTGTGTTTTGAGATTTAGGGTATTATTGTTTGACCAAGACAAATTTGGGTGATTTCCATAACTAGGGATGTGTGTATTAGAATATGGGTTATTGGGTTGTTATTTGAAATTTTCCATAAACTTTACTTGCTCTTAGGCAAAGGGATTTCTCACTTGACAACTAATACTTTTGTGCCTATTTTCCCTATAAAGGTTACACATATCTTTCAAGAAAGGAGAAGACACTGCATTACAAGTAAAATGACTTAATTGTTTGGATAAAGATGATAGCCAAGCTTGTAAGGCTTGTAATGCATCCATGTTTTGAATTTCTGAAACTTTCTTTAGCATAGTCCTTTCATGAGCATAATAGTTATTATTTGCTTTTGTCTCAATCAAATCATTGGCCTCATCAATTATTTTATCCAAAAGAGACCCTTTAGTGACTGCAACTATGGTGATTTTGATTTGCCCAAATAGTCTATTGTAAAAGGTATGTAGATGGACCATATTGGAATTTGATGATTCAGACATCTCTCCAAAAGGTCTTTGAATTGTTCCCAAGCTTCATTCAAGGTTTTTCCATCTTGCTAGCTAAAAGTGGTGATATCATTTCTAAGCCTAACCATTTTTTGAAGGAGGAAAGTACTTACCAAGGAAAGCTTGAGATAGTTGGTCCCATGTAGTGATGCTTTCAGGCTCCAATGAGTTTATCCATGCCTTAACATTATCTTTAAGAGTGAATGTGAAAAGGCGTAACCTCACCATATTTGTAGACATTCCATTTTGCCTAAAAATATCATAAATTTCTAGGAAATTTGCTATGTTATACAAGCATTGGGATCTTCATGAGAAAGGCCATGGAATTAGAGAGTATTGGTAAGCATCTGAATAAACACTGACTTGATTTCAAAATATTACCATTAACATTTGGTTGAGTGATAAATGGTTGCAATCCTTTAAGAGATGACATGGCAAATTCTTTCGAAGGTCAATCTCCTTGATTTGCCATCTCTTAATTTTGTTAATTTTCTTGCCTTCTTTTTATTTAGAGTGCATTCAATTTCGAGATTTGATGAAAACAAATCTTCTTTGTCTTTTTTATTCTAAGCTATAGTCATACACCTAAAAGAAAGAAATAAGAAATAAAGTTAAAATTTAAAATAAAATTCTAGATTAATATAGAAACAACAATTTAGTATTATGCCTATTGTTCCTCGACAAAACATGATGACGAGTTAGTGTTGCATAAATAACACTTTGAGCTACAAGTGCATAAGTCAACAAGTAATAAAGTGTACTAAAAGTATAGATATCATTCCCATGAGGATTGCACAATAAGTATTAAGCATCTTATTCATTGTATTATTTATAAATCTAAATTGAAAGAAGGTTTAACAATGAATTATAACTAAGTAAACTACAAACAATGTAATTGCAAAGAAAACATACGATGGAAGAAATTAGCTAGGGGTTCAACTTCAATTGTTAACTACTTATGGCTTTTAATATTCCATTCAATTAATTGATTCATCTAGTGTTACTATCAAATCACTTAGGTTATTAATTAATCTCTCTTGAGTATCAATTAACATAAAAGAACATGTTAAACTAAAAAGGTCTATTAACATAATAGTTAAGCATCATGTTACTGCCAAATAAAGCAAGATCCTCATGATAAGAATAAACTATTAAGGGTTCTCAACATATAATAGATTAAAAGAATCATTGAAGGTTTGTTTCATGAAAAACATCTCTCAATACTTGATTCATAAAACTTAATATGATTAAGGGCTTTATGTTAATAACATAAATATCTCAAATGATTACTAACATGATAATGAATAAAATCAAAAGAACATATAATAGATAACTAAAAAGAGTTGAACAAGATCCATCTACAACCCTAGCATAAAGATAATTAGCTTATAATGGAAGAAAGAGAAGAAAAAATAATCAAATTAATGATATTTGAAGCCATAGATTTCAATCCTTGAAGCTATTGAATGATTGTCTTCTTCTTCCTCTTTGTTTTTAAACCCTTGCTTGATTGATTTCTTTACCTTTTTTTTTCTATGGTTATTTGATGTCATCAATAGGTTATTGATGCCCTAATTCATGGGGTTTTGCTTCCTTAAATAATGCTCTTTATATGTATATTAAGTGG
>CATIWR010024213.1:0-21872 GCA_949677035.1 Omphalea diandra | reverse complement strand
ATAATGCCCGAAGATATTTTAGACAGCTTCCACAATACAGAAAGCAGAATTTCTCGGTAAGGTTTCCTAATGTTTCTCCTGCTGCTGCTGATCTGCTGGAAAAAATGCTTGTTTTTGATCCCAACAAGCGCATTACAGGTATGAGGAAAGAGTAGGCTCCTACTTCCTGTCCTTTTTGTTTCTGGTCCACCATTGGGTAGTTATACTTTGCTTCTGTTTGCAGTTGAAGAAGCGCTTTCTCACCCATACTTATCATCTCTTCATGATAACAACGATGAGCCTGTCTGCTTCACGCCTTTTCATTTTGATTTCGAACACCCATCATGTACTGAAGAGCACATCAAGGAACTCATCTGGAGGGAATCAGTGAAGTTCAATCCAGATCCTCCAACCCACTAGGACAGAATGAATGTGGTGTAGAAATACAATGGCAAATGGATAGCTTCTTTCCTTTGAATACATTATGTTGTACATCAACATTTCCTGACTACATTAACTTCGCATTTCTAAAGTCATCCAATGTTCAAGAGACCAAAGCATAACTCCGAGGAATGTGGGTTGTTAAACTTTTATGCTAATGCTTAAAGTGCATTGTAAAAATTAATGAGAATCTTTTATGAGTACAAGTAGTAGGGAATTTTACGTGTAGGAGCAAAGCAAAACAAGCATGTTGTATTGAATATGGATCTGGTTTCTATTTTTCAAATAAATTCAAGTTATTAACATGAAGCTTTGTTATCTCTTTTGTCATGTTGTATGGATCTTCCATTTTGTCAATAACTGCTTATTTTCTTAGGTGTTGCATATCATGGTGAACTGGTGATGCCTTGCCGTTTTACTGGCAATCTGTTAAGAACATGAGGCTTAATGCCTTAGATATTTAAAATTTTCTCCTGCAATTGAAGTTGAAGTTGATATCATTTATGAGATGACAGTTTTGTTGCAAAACTATCATAGGGAATAATAGAGGTTCCACAGTACTGTGTTTGAAGGATTCGGTTTGCAACTAGCTAGTCTATCTATAACACTGGAGTATTGTGGATAGAGATCATTATAATGATCGCATACTATATAAACTAATTACACACTAAAGTGTGAATAGTACATGTAGAACCAAGATTGCACTGTATAGGAACTTTGCTCCTAGTCACAAATACTTCCTACTGGAAGAGCACATCTTGACCTTAATATCCTCAATTGGCAGGCTATCTTCAGGAAAACTGCATTCTGCCCCTGAACCCTGGTCAGGGAGCAGATCACAAGGTTTCGGAGTCACACCACTTGAAATCCCTGCAATCTCAGTGCAATTCCATTGAAGCTTCTTTGGCTTCTCCGTGAGCCCAATTGTTACATTTGATATGCAGATTCCAGTGAATGGATCACCAGAAATGCCTTCCAGTCTAGCTGCCATTGTTACATTCTCAGCAACCATGTCTCGATAGTTGATATTCTGGATCACAGGAGTTGCATTAGGATCATAGTTATTGTCAGGATGAGAACCATAATTTCCTGTCATCCAAAACACCCATTTCATTGTTTTCATTGTCATTCTTCTCACATATATCTCCTTTACATATCCACCTCTTCCCATGGAAGTTTTGATTCTAACTCCTGACTCTGTATCAATAGCTGTGATATCTTCTGCTCTGACATCTTGGATCCCACCAGACATCTCACTTCCCAATGCAATAGCCGCACTGGTTGGAGAAATGCAGGTGAGCCTTCTGATTACAAGCTGCTTTGTAGGCATCCCGAAAGCAATACCATACTCGTCCCAGCCACTCTTAACAGCCACACAATCATCTCCAGACACAATGTAACAGTCCTCAATTCTGGTGTTAATGCATGAGTCTGCAGAAGTTACAGAATCCACAATCAACCCATTAGGCTTAGGCTAAAAAACTTCAAAGCAAAACAAAGAAGACTTTATTCTGCTTTCTACACTGTAGCAAGAATTAAAAACTGTGTAGCATTCCAAAATGTTCACCTGGGTTTATTCCATCAGTGTTTGGAGACCTCACAGGTGCAAGAATTGTTATGCCTTGAACAACAATATTGCTGCATCCCATATTCTCTGATCAGAACAAATCCAAAAGAATCAAGCTTAGTGCTAGAGGGTCCATTAAGTTACCTGCTATAAACAGGATGTACATTCCATGAAGGAGAGTTCATCAATGTAATGTTGGATATCTGAATAATAGTGGAGTACATTATTTCAATCAAATAAGGCCTGGTGTAGTTCAGCTCTCCATTGTGAAATTTTTGCCACCAGAGATCACCCTGACCATCAATAGTGCCATTGGCACCTAAAATCCACAATATCCAGTCAATATGCGATAAATTAACTTCTTGGTAGATTTTCCAGTGTCATAAAATTTACTAGGAAATTATATGTACCTGTTATTACAACATCAGTAAGGTTGGTTCCAAAAATAAGACTGCTATACCTTCCACCTTCTGTATCCCTTCCTCTGCCATATGATGGCAGTGGTTCAATCACAGGCCATTCACTCTCATCCTAATCAATTTTAAAAAATGCAGGACATGTTAATCACATAATTTTTTTTTTTTTTGAGGGGATATGTTAATCAAATAATTGCATAACAATTTAATTGCATTTGCTACGCCACATATGAAATTGGTTAAAAGACATGTAAAGAGCGTCCCATCAGGAGAATTTTTGCATTGGCAATTTTGTAAGGGGTTATTTAGACTGCACACAACTTTTTCATTGCACATCTGTATGGCTCATGTTTGTACACCTCTGTCTTTTCTTTGTCTTTGAGGACAATTTTAAATCACACGTCCACTTGATCCAAGAGAAATGTAGAAAACAAATATTTCTGTGGCCTTAAGTTCTTGACAGTTGAACTGTCTAGCTCGTGAAAGCTGATCCTTTATCCTTCTAGGCCTTTTCAATTTTGGTCCACGGCATTTATGGCTAAAGTTTCTATCTATTACTAACTACTGACCTATATACTACATAGGTTGGTCCTACATTCATGCGTTACAAAGTCAACCTAATTTGCAATAAGGTTTAGTTCAGTGACACAGAAGTAGTCTCTGAACCTAACAAGAATAAAAAAGTGAAATTAATTCTCCATCCCAAAAGGTTTTTTGGGCTGTTATGGAATGAAGAATTGAAAAATGAATTTGGGCGGTTATGGAATGAAGAATTGAAAAATGAAATATTCTTGTATTGTAGTGTAGAGAATCTGGATTTCACATAACAGATAGCCAAATTTTAATTAAAATTGCCAACCTGAGAGGCAAGCAGAACAGCATCCTTGTCAAGAAAAAGAGTGAAATGGCTAGTAAGGTTGAAACTTCCGGTCAGCCATCTTCCAGGAGGAACATAGAGTTGGGATCCACCATCTGATGAAAACTGGCTCAGATGATCAATTGCAGCTTTAAAAGCATTAGTATTTGAAGTTTCTCCATCACCAACTCCTCCAAAATCGTGCAGTGATGCCTCATGAGCTCTGCAACTTATAGCTGCATACTCATAGCACCCCAGACTGAAACATTTTCTTCTGCCCTCAACTCCACTTATACAAAGAAGTAGAAACACACCAATCACTACCAGAGCATCCATCGCCTGTCCAAATCAATATGAACAAAATCCCACAACATATAACATGGCAACATAGCAAGAAAGATTAGTTCTTTTTGTTCTTTATCAAAAAGATTGGTTTTTTTGCGCTTGTGCACAAAAAGAATAGTACTCTTTGTTCTTGAAAATTGAAATGGAATATTTACCTCAGATCTTCTTCTGGGAATTGTGCACAACTCCATCGTACACATAACACAGGTGTTTGATTTTGTTGGGAGGCAGATTCTATATGTATATATATTCCACCTGGCCAGTGCACTGGTCTACAAATACAATTCTTTAATATATTTTTTTCTCATGTTATTTAATGAGCGGAGATTGTTGATGATATTACCAATTTAACCTTTATTTGATTGCTTGAAGTATAGAAAAGTGCAACTATAGGACATTTTCTTGTAAGAAAGAAATTGTCATTTTCTTTAACTTGAAATAAAATGCATCCATAGGGCATGGGCGGCCGGCTAGTCCTGCAACAAATATGGACAATAATGGTATCTAGTCTTCCATTTGTTTGACGCAAATCATATTTATTTGCTATTTGGTTTCCGGTGGGCTAGCCAAGATTAGAGGAAGGGAATGAGCTCTAGGACAATTGGCTACCAGCCTCTGACTACACAATAACTATTAAAACATGTGCTATTTTTTGTTTTTGTGGGTATTTTATTTGTTGAAAATTAGGGACCATACAAATATGAACTATGAAGTCAATGCTAGGTGCTTAACATAGCCAAGTTAGATTAATTATAGTAATTTAGTCGCATTTGAAATCATAAAAGAGAGAGTTGAAATTTTAATCAAAATTAAATTAATTTTTTTTTAATCTCTATAAGTTCAAAAAAAGTTAAGAGTATTTTGGTGCCACTTGAAAGGAAGTTCTTTATATCTTACTAGGCCTATTTTAGTTTGAGGTAAAAAAGTATCATAATTCGTGGAATGTTTCAGATAAAAGTTCGAAAACTTCAAACTTTTTTCGATACTTCGAAAACTTTGTTTTTCAGATATGCATAATTCTAAAACTTGTTTTTCTTATTTCAATGTATTTTATATGGATGACTCGTAACAATTTATATCCAATAAAAACTTTTCCAATTGATGAAAATTTTCATTGTATTTAGAATATTACAGAGTCAAGAATAACTAAAAGGTGTTCACCTTAGTTTTGTATTCTTACTTTTGTTTTCAGTTGTTTAGTTTTATTTGAATATTGGTTTGTAATTCTTTAATTATGATAAATTTTCTTTGGTGATTTACTCAAAAAAAAAAAAAAAAGAGGTTTATTCAATTTGAAATATCAAATAATAAGTGAGATGTCTCAAATTATTATTTGTTAGGATGGTAACTCAAAATTTTAATTAGATTAGAATAATTATTTTATTTGCAAAAAATATTTTTCAAATTAATGAAGAGTAATTTCTTATATAATATAGATATATATTTTAGCATTGTTTTTAATTAAATGTAAATTTTTATTAGTGTAGGATTGCTGAGAATTATCTGTTGATTACTAAGAGGCTAGAATTGAAGAGGAAAAAGTTTTTATCTATTATTGTGGGAAGATTTTTTGTCTATTGCAATCGACAGTTATTGATCTATGAAAGTTAAAATATTAAATAGAAAATGATATATCTTAAACAGATGTAATAAGTTGAAATAATATATTTAAGTTTATAAATGTATTTATATTTATGATATAATGAAATATGGCGTCCATGAGCTAATCAACTAATTGAATTAATTTCAGAAACCCTAAGCAATTTTTCTCTGTGTTATGGAATTACTGTGGCATATTTCATCGACAAACAAGCATTTTTTTTTCTTTTTATTTATTTATTTTTTAATCAAATAGATTATTTTACTCTATTTATTAATTTTTATTTTATTTTTTCTCTCTTTTGAGAGTTTTGTATTTAAATTTATTATTTTATCTCTTTTATTGAGAGTTTGTATGAGAGTTTTAGCGGTTTAAAATTAATTATTTAGTAATATATGATAATATATTATTGGACATCATTTCTCAAATATGTTTTGGTGTATTATATAAATCTTAGTTTATATCTTGCTACATATCTAGCAGGATCTTTATAATTGATAAAAGAGTTATTAAAAAAAAGATTTATGGTGAAAACAAAATCATAATTTTGGAGTTGAGTTAATATACAGTTATTAGTAGAATCAATTTCATATTAGTACTTTAGATTATAAAATTATTTTTTTAAATGTCCTCTGACTATTTATAAATAAAAATATTTTTTATTATTCTAGAAAAATATAGCGTCCATATAAGTAATTTTATAAAAATAAATTTAAATTATATTTTATTTTTTAAAAAAATTTACACTTTTTTACATATCACAATAAATATAACATTTTTCCAATCATCTATTGACTTAATATTATGCCAATTATTTATTGACTGAATATTTAGGTAAGTATGCTTTAGTTTCTTCTATCAATATATTCGCTAATTACTATATTTTCCTCATTCAAACTTCTGAAATCTCATTAATATTAAAATTTGTCTCACTGCTCTAAGAATTTTTTTTAAAAAAAAAAAGTTGCGCCGATTAAAAAAAAAAAAAAAAGAAAGAATTTTCATATAAAGAAACGGAGGATATACAGATTCTCCTCCTTAACATGCCAAGTGAAAAATCAAAATGTATGCCTAATGAACTGTGTACTTTTTTTTTTTTTTTATTAATTATTTAATGAACTCAACAATTTGTTTATATTTCATCCACATCAAGAAGCATCCAATTAAATGGCAATGTTGATCAAGAATGATGAATGGGAAACCAAATCAATAAGAAGAGATAGGTATCTTGCAATTCGATGATTTGTTTGGCCCACCTCATGGCTTATGCAATTGCCAACCCGTGAAGTTCTCTTATTGCCTTTCACGGGCATTTTGTTTTTGGAGTGAATGAAACCCTACATAAAATCATTAAATTAAATTTCATTACTTATTAGCCATAAAAAATTTTAAAATAATCAATTTACATCTATGCAATTTAAATGATCATTTTTGCTTTCAAGATTTGCCCATTTAACCAATATCTAGACAAACATAATTTATTTTGATGATAGAACTCTCATTTTATGTTATGCACAGAGCACCCAAAAAGAAAAAGCATTGACGAGACAAGTTTTAGGTCACCAACCAAAACATGACAATAATGTCGACCCAAAAGCACATGGCCAATTAACTAACTTCCTATTTATTTCTTGATGGTGGTTTTTTCTGTGTTCTTAGTGAAGCATTAGGTTATGTTGCTTCCTAAAGTGCTTTGTACGACTCATCCACTCCTTTCCTGACCTTTTAGTATTTTATTTATTTTGAGTCACTGACTGACTCCTATGCTTTCTTCTATCATTGAAATTATGTACAGCATATGGAGCCATCCAAGGCGTGTTTTATGGTGGAAACTCTATTCCTCCATTGTTATCGGTAGTCATGTCTCGTCTTTACTATGAAATAAAATTGCAATACAATACCTACTAACAACTCTCAACTTAAAGGGAGAATTTCAAATTTCTAAGCTAATATGATTTTTACTATTTAGTAGGTAATTCAAACCTTCACATCAAGCAATAATAGGTGAATTCTATAGTCATCTTCTGGTACAAGGACTTGCCTAACCTGTCTAATACAATTTCAAACATATGCATATGGCTTTGATTTGCTGTTCAGTTTGGTGTGATTAAGACATGTCCCATCTTAATTTCATACATACATAAATAGGATGCAATAGTATTCATTTCAATTAACGAAATATTGAATTTCCTTATACCAGAAATGCTAGCATTAATTATTTATCAACACTCTCTTTTAACATTTTCATTTGATTGGTTGATATTATCATTTTAAATTTTAATATTTAAGAGAATATATAAAATCTTTGTGTTCAAATGCAAATTTTCTTTTTATCTATTACAATGAGTTATCTAACATAATAAATAGCTTTTTTAAATTTTAAATTAAATGTGATATTAATCTATCTAATAAAAAATACTAAAAAATGTCAACAACATTTCTCTTACATAAATATATATTTTCAGTCCGCCTTTAGATCAAGTCGTTTTTGACAAATTTTAACACACATAGTGATATGATCCCATCACATTGATGAATAAAATACTAAAATTTGAATTTATATTTAAGTATTGCCCCAACTTTGAATCAATCAAATCAAATACAAATAGTAAACTTTTTAAATTCAAATGAATAATACATTTCCTACATATTAAGAATTAAAATATAGAACAAGTTGGTCTAGATTATTGCAGTTAGATATGCCTAACCGACCCAATAGTCTGCTAAGATTTTCCAATTGTACATTTGGGCTAGTCCAGCCCATCCTTATGTCCCAGCAACTAACAATTAAATCTTTTCATGGTCTAAAAGTAAATAAATCTCCAACAAGAAGCACGGTTTTCTTTCCACTGGAGTTTTAGGTACATCAATTATGTAATTCTACAAGTCAATAGTTTAGTGGTGGAGTGTGTACATATCTAAAAGATTCAACTTCTGATTTGTCTTTTCAAATGTGATGTACCAAAGGAATTTAAAAAAGGGTCATGAATAGATAATTCCCTCTCTAACATCCAAGACTTAGTTAAATATACCAGAGAAAGTGACCACATATATATATATATATATATATATATATATATATATATGCAGTTAAGACTTAATACCATTACTGCTAATACACAAATTTTATGGGAAAAAACTTCCTTCTTGAGTTCATGTCCAGAGGCAAAGGCAAATTAATCGTACTAGTATCCATTCTCAACAGGCTTACTCTTTAATCATCACCTGTTTGTGTTTGCATAGTTGACGATATATTCATATTTATTTTGCTTTCTTCTCACATTAATTTATGGTAGGACAGGGCCCAATAGATTGCCAACTTCCTACCATGCACCAAACTGACTTAAAAGCAAGTACATCTACAAACATGGGTATACTACCGAACTATTATTTTCAACTGAGAATACAAGAAAAACATTCATTTTACTTATGTAATGACATGAATAGCTTTCTATAAGGAAAAACTGGAAAAATATTTCTGTAGAGAAAATTTATTGCGACTCTAAAATTTTCTAATCAAGGAAGAAAATTTGTGGTGTATATTTGTTAAAACCAACACCTTTCCATACTCAATGAACGGGGAAGATATTCATATTCATACGTCAATATTAAAGGTGGCAAATGAGTCAGATCTAATATATTTGGGTTAGATTACTTCAATTGAATTAATTTTAAATGTCTTTTTTCTAATATATTGTTACACGATGTAAAAAAGAATTCAGATTTTGAATTGAATCATTCATAATTTTGTTTTTCTAAAAAAATGGTATTTTAATTTTTAAATATTTTTAATAATTTAAATCAGATCATTTGAGTTAACTCATGTGCTGAATAAATTTGAATTTATCAGTGAGTTAGATTAGAGAAATCAAATTTGACCTTAAAATTTTCAAATGAATTTAAATTATTTTTTTTTGTGAAGTTTCAAATTGGTATAAAAACTGCCTCCTCTCAAACATATATATTTTTTAAGAGCATTCACTAGTGAATATATTTTAAGTTATATAAATCTATGTAATTTACTAACCCCCTAAATACATTGGCATAATATATACTTTCAACTTACAACTTTATCCATTTTAGTCCTTCGTTATGTTTGAACTGTTACCCACTTTCGGTCCTGGAATTTTTAACTTGGACAGCATTTAGTTCCTTAATTGTTATTTATTGAAGCGTTTATTAGTCTTACATATATGTTTAAAACAGTGTGTATGTGCTTGCTAGCGTTTTGAACTCATTTCCGAGTGAGAGTAAATTTTTTTCAAAAGTTTGCTCGCTGATGTTAATGGTGCCATGGAAAATGCACCTTGAAAAGCCTTAGAAAATTATTCACGAGATTAAAGAACTGAGAATGAAAATGCCTAAACTAGTTATCACTCATATCAAGCTTGATGAAAACTTAATTTGAATTCCCTTGCCATGGCTGCAGTTAGTAGGTAGGGTAATTTTATTGCTTCGTTAAAACATCTTGCTACAGGAATAGTAATCCAACCAGAATTTTTTTTTTTTGTGTATTTGGTTTTTATATTCTGTAGCTTACAAAGTTTTGACTGTATATTAAGTTATGTAGGTGCATATCTCTCAAACATTCTACATCTCTTTTTCTAATAAAACAATTATTGTTATATATATATATATAAGAAAATGTGTACGTAAGTTAAATTTCAGAGGTTTTTAATAAATTGAATTTCATAATTTCATTTTATAGATACCGATGCTTGCTATTTAAAATGAGACTTTGAGAAAGAACTAAAAGAAACTTGAAAGAAATTTGTATTTAAAGTAAACAATAACAACATGAGTCATATGATAATGTTTCTGTGTCTATTATAAAAAATATAACAAACATCAATTTCGTACGACCAAAATACTAAATCATATTTGTCGGTGATACACTAACCTGTTGAAATTAAAGATAGATTTCTCCATCAATTCACATCCTAAAGTTTTTAGTCCCTCGAAAACAGAAGCGTAATAATATAGATCAGAGCGCTAAAACTTCGATAAAAATATGCAAAGTCGGTGGCTGAAAGTGCAAAAATTATGATGGGAAACAAGTTGCAAACACCAAGTATTAAAGATCTAACCTGATACTATTAGTGTAAAGTCTTGAGCTAGACTGAGCAATTTCGTACTAAGAATAATAGTAAAAGAAAAAGGCAATAAACAATACAATGCAAAATATTAAATTAAATTTCTTTTTTCTTTGGTTAAATAAATTACATATCTATTCAATTTTAATTTAAATGTTATGTGAGAATTTATACACAAAATATGCTTGTGCGCAAACTCTTTCAGTATTCACTCGTACCAACATACATAAGATGTTTATTTGTTGCTGCTCTTCATAGCAACGGTGGAGCCAGAAGAGTAAGTGAGTGGAGTCAAAATATTATATAAATTTTACGTTACTGACTTATAAAAATGGATTCATAGAACACAATAATATGCATATAAAATTTTATAAATTTTAAAAAATTAATAACAATAAGATCTTATACTTTAAAATTTTGCATGATTGCTTTATTATTTATATTAAATAAAAATTCAAGAAATTTTATGGTATAAAATTATTAGAAATTATGATTTTTTAATTATAATATTTAATAGATAAATTTGAAACGTTTGAAAGAGTTTAGGGTATATAATAAAATTTTCATATTTTGTAATTTTAAAAAAATTTTAAAGTAAAAATAGTGTTGTTTAAAAATCCTTTAAACAATTTCTTATGAATTTCAAACAACAAACGAAGTTTTGACATGAACAAAAACAAACATTTGACAGTTTAATATGAAACCTAAGAGAGTTAAAAGAATTCAAGGAATTAAAAATTTAAGAGTTAAAGAGTGCATTTAGTAATAAATTGTAACAAATTTTATACAATTCGTTTATAAATTTATACTTGTTATATTTGGTACTTCAAATTCATTTAGAATTCTAATTTTTTATTAATTTTATGAAATTAGTTATGTTTGAGTTAAATTCTATAAAAATAAATGAATTTATAAATAAATTTTAAATTACCATGGGATAAAGACTATTAAAACTACAAAATTGAATATAACTGAATAAATCTATTCTAAATAAATTTTATATTTAAATCAAATATGACAATTTATTTATAGATAAATTTTGAATAAAATTTGCAAATCAAATTAGTTTATAACAAAATGGATTCAATAAAAATTGTTAAGAGAATTTTAATTAGAGGGTTAATTTTAATTTTTAATAGAGTTAAAATGATAAAATCATCTAAAATTTATGTATATTTTTATAATTTTAGATAATTCAGCAGGGTCAACTAGCCCACTAAACACAAGGTAGAGCGATCACTGATTCATAGCCATCATTGATAGGGTGAACACTAAATCCCTAACAGCAAATTCATAGAACACAGAATCCAATAGCATCTGAGAATTCACATGCAGAGCAGGAACTAACTTTCTTAATATTTATGACAAATTGAAATGAGCAACTGCATGATGATGATACAGATCCATAGAAAATTGGGACTACTGATCAAATGAAATCACAAATATCTATGAGAAGATTTTAACCAAGTTCGAATGTAAATACCACACTAAGAAACAAAATGGAACGTTTCAACTTTTTAGTTTCCAAATTTGGCCATGGAAAACAAATTTCAGACTCAACCTCATTATGGAACAAATTATTGAAGCAATTCCCAACGGTAACTGAGAAAGCTAGCCTCTCTTATATATTGTGGACAAACAGACACAAACATATAATATAAACACAAACACAAGATGGCTTATTTAAATATATATCACTAGAATTTTTCAGTCATAAGTACCTAATAGAAAACCAGACACAAACATATGGTACACTTACAAATTCATCAGCAGTGATGAGATAAGCAGACAAATCCCTTATTTTAACAAGCTACTTGAAACCCACAAACTGTTAGGCTTAATCCCTTTGAAGAAGTTCATTAGGAGAGAGGAATCATTAATTACTTATCTCCAAACAGGTACCCAAGAGACGAATCTCCTCCAGGCACGGACTTAACTTTTGTGGACGGACGATCCTGAAAAACAATGGACTAGCTAATTAATAATATAACTTGGTGATACTGAACTAGTCTTCAAGATTGTGAGATCACGAGTTCCAACCTAGTCAGAGCCTAATTTAAAAAAAGAAAAAAGAAAAAGATAGCTAATTTACAGTAATGAAGTTGCCAGAATTCTGGCCTTCAGCTCGGTGGTAGTTGTTTGAGACGTTATATCGCTTCTGATCAGAAGAAGGACGACGACTATCATTATGTGGAGGTGGCGTCTCCGACGGGATAGTATCAACACCATATGGTGGTACGTTGACAATCCGGGAAGGTGGTGGTGCGCTTGGGTTCTCATCAGAACCAAAAAGGTAGCCTAAAGAACTCTGCCCACCACCGTAGCTTCCACCTCTACTCATGGCTGCAGCCTATATATATATCTATCTAGCTATAGCCAAAAACCAAGATCTGTTAATGGTGTATTTGTGAACCACACAAGAGAAGAGAAAGGAAAGCAAGATGATTAACCCTAATATATAGGGAGTTTGTGGTATGTACATAATTTTATACATATAATTTTGGATGCTAATGATCGATGGTGATCATGACATCATGTTAATTATGACCATGTACCCAAAACTGGACATCAATGTTCATCATAGCATATTGAGACCTAACTACAAAGATGGTTTGATCGTCAACTTTAGCTTCCTTCCTTATACAAAAGGGGCATCAATGCTAAATGTAACTAGAGTCACATATGCATGTATGCACACTGCATAGGCACATCAATAAGAACAATTAATTACAGTGGTAACAATCTATTACAGTGGTTAATCACCCTATATACGTCATTTCCCATTCCCTGCGCTGACAATAATTTAGTCCATATATAGGCATAAACTGTAGATGAATTCTAGAGTGATACATATGGGTGTATTTTATAGTGGCGAATTTTATAATACCGTCAAATAATATAGTATAATCCAATGGTGAATAATTATCTAATTTAATGGTATTTAATCTTATTTAATCTAATGATAAATAATAATTTTTATCTAATTCAACAGTAAATTATTAATTACGATATTATAATATAATAACGTAAACGGCATTGTAGTCTTTAATTATACATATGTATTATTATATTACAATAATTTTATGTAAAATATATATATATTAAAAATTATTTATAATAATTTTTATATTATTTTAAATAATTTTATCAGGATAAGAATTATTTAAAATAATAAATAATTACATATATTAATAAAATTATTACTTAAATATTTTAAAATTATATACTTACAATATTACACTACAAGAATGTATACGACACTATGGGGTATTATGAGAGTGCCCACTTAAGAACAGTCTCCTAGTGCCAATGGGAATCTTAATTAAACACTCGATACATGTAATAGGAATGAATTTGAGATTTTCTTTGGGTTAATTTGGCTCCATTCTAGTTTTTAAACTTATAATACCAGAATTTTAGAGATAATTCAAATATGAGTGCGCCATAGATTCATTGATGAACCAGTTTGAGATTACATCTATAATAACTTTGTGCACTATGAATGATTTGTTAGTTGAAATATTTAGTGATGATACTGGTGGGGTAACTCTCTTCTCAAAACGTGATTTGAATTTAACATATCTAAATGAATACTCCAAGTTTTAATTTCTACCGTTGAAATTTTTTTTATGATGTTTTTCTAAGTAATTTGATCAAATAATATCACTGATCATTTCCAGTGCATACTATATTTATTCATCTACAATAGAAGTTCATTATAACCTTATATTTCAACTGAATTAGTCTGGTGTGTTCGTAATATTTCTTGATTATCTATTCGAGTAAAATCCCTTTAGATTATTTTCTTTTTTTTTAAAAAAGTATGTCATTTGTGGTTTAAATCTGAATTAAAATTTTAGTCAATAAGATGAAAAAGTAAAATAAGCCCACTAATTAAACATTGAGATAAATTTATGATGATTTAGTAGTGTATATTCCGAGTAACATCTCAAGATTTAAAAAAAAAAAAAAAAGAATTCCCAAATATAATTTTACCACTGAATTAATATATTAATGATGTGACTCTTATGATAATGAAAGCAATCAACAGTTTAAAGCCTCTTATATATATAGGTAAGGTATTGTAGGGACATCTTTTTTTTTTTAATGGATTTTGCCTTCTTTTTTCAAGCCAAATAATAAATTTAGCTATTCTGTCCTTTCTCTCATTTGAATATCTCTCATGTGCAGCAGTTAAAGACTGCCATTGATTTTTCATGGCAATGTTAATCCAATTTCTTTATTTTTAGTTATTTTTTATATTTTTCTCTTTAATTTTCTTCAATAAATTATATTTCCTTTAAATTTGTTGATTTTTTCAAATATATTTTTTATGTGGTTTTTAGTTTACGTCCTCAATTTTATCATCATTGACAGATTTTGATGTTTTTCTGTTCCACTATAGGGTGGATTTTTACTAGTATTGTTTCATATTTTCATTTCAAAAGTTTGGTTGTGATTTTATGATTGTTTGGATTTATAATTGGAAAATAGTTCATGAAATATAATCCTTAATATTTACTATAAATTGACGTTTATAGATTATCAAATCAAATTTGAAAAAAAAATATATGTGTTGAATAGTAGCTAAAAACTGTCACTGAGTGGAGCATGTGAACCACCAATTGACTGAGTTTAAGGCTCCATCAATGCAATTTGATATCTTAAAATGAAATTTCTGTTATTTATTTATTTTGAATGTAAAAATTTTGTTTCTTAAATTTTTATATTGTAAGGTTTTATAATTTTTATTATTCTCTATTTTCAATTAAAGAAATCATTCTATTTCTTTTTCTAAAAAGAAGCTACTAATTAAATTCATTAAAAAAAATTTAGACATATGGAGTACAAAAACTTTTATTAAGTCACGTTTCTTCGTTTCATAAATGTTTTTATGTTTTTTATTTTCATGTTTTTCCTATATTTTCTTTTATAAGTTTTTTAAAAATATCGTTTTGTCTATCTATTTTCATGTTCTTTCATTTATGCATTCTCATTTTTATGCTAGATAAAGAACCACATTCAAATAATTGAATTAGTTATAATGATAATTTAAATCCAACATATGCATGTTACTGCGATTTTAGCTCAAGTTTTAAAAATTATCAAAAATTATAAAAATGAGTGCAATGTTAACCCAACACATGTTTTAATCAAAATTAATCATAGCATAATAAGCCAAAATCATGATATCAATCAAATTTCTTTGAAACTAGATGATAAATACATGAGTTATGCGAACATTGCACTCAATTTTATAATTTTGATAATTTTTAAAGTTTAAGTCAGAATCATACTAACATATAAAAATTTGAATTTCATCAATATATTAATACAAAAATAAAATACATATATGAAAGTTTATACCAACACATAATGATTTTATAAATCTTTCTTAATAAAGAGAGGGAATAAGTTCGTCAATTGTCAAATTCTGGTGGGCTCAGCTTGCTATATTAGAGTATTTGTCAACCATAATTTTGAGATTAGGGGTAACACTACAAGAAAGCATCGAAATATCGACGAAATTTGTTGATGGATGATTTTCCATCAGCATATATCGATGGATCAGCAACGGAAGTGGTGGGTGACACATTAATAATATTACCGATAGAATGCGGATGAAAACACATCGGTATTTGTCGATGAAAAAAATTTGTCAATAAATTTTAGTGCATAAAATTTATCATCGAATATTATCGATGGGGCAAACGAAAACGCATGTCAAAATTCGCGAGCCTAGATGTTTGTCGATGATCTGTTGGTAAAGTATTGAATAAAATGTAATAAAATATATTGACGGATATCTTAAAGTGACATGACACATTCTACTGGTTATTTGTCGATAAATCTAAAATAAATCTTCTCAACATACCCTTTTTTCTTCTTTTCCCTTTCTTCTTTCCTCTTGGTCGATCCTTTGTTTTTCTCTCTCTTCCACAGCCTTCCACCTCTGTTTTTCTCTCTCTCCCACCGCACCCATCACTTGTGCCCCCACCACACCTCAGCTTGCATCTCCACCCACGCCTCCACCGCACAACCTCAGCCTCACCTTTATTCCTTCGTCCGTGGTTGTAGCTGTGACACTGTCATTGCCTCCACCACCCACTTAGGTATGTTCATATTTATATTTTTGTTGTTTTACTATTTAAGAAATAATTAGAATTATATAATCATTGTGATGTTTTTTAAAAAATTTTTTGTCAATTGTGTAAATTGTATTTGTGAATTTTATATTTCTATAAATATACTAATAATGTGGATGTTAAGTATTTGTGAATTTTATAAATTTTCATATGATTTTTTTTCTGTGCTGTGAATTTATTGCTTTTGCGTAAATTATGAGTTATGGAAATGAATTTGTTGAGTTGGGTAATTTTATTGAATGTGTGAATGTGTTAAAATTGTGTAAATTTTGTAAATATTCTAATTTATTTTTGTTGAATTTGTGAGTATTATGATTTTTTTTTCTTTTTTATTGAATTTATGTAAATTCTATCAATTGTTTGTAAATTTGTTGAATTTGAATTATTCAATGATGAAAATTTAGGTGATTTACTAAATATTTAGTAATTTTGGTGAATTTTATTGTTATTTTGTGTCAATTATGTAAGTTTAGTTAATTTTAGTGAATTTTTATGAATTATGAAATTTTAGTGAAAATTAGTGAAGTTTATTATGAAAATTTAGTTAATTAAATTACGTTGTTATATTTTTGTTATTGAATATATTTTAAAGTTATATATATATATATATATATATATATATATTTCAATATATATATATTGAATTTTATTTTAAATTTGCAATTACATTAGAATATTTTATTGAATTTGTAATTAATGTGTAATATTTATATTTTATAATGAATTTTGGTGTATTTTCTTGAATTTTTAATGCAGTTGTAATATTTATATTTACAATACTATTTGTAGTTAGGTTGTTATATTTGTTAGGTCGTTTCTTGTATCTGTGTTTTAAGGGATTAGTATTTATTTTAGAAGTTCTAAAAATTTTAAAATTGGTAAAAAATTTATTTCAATAACTGATTATACAATTATGTAATATGTGCATGATATATTATGAAAAATAAGTATAATACATTAAGAAAATTTTGTATGATATATTATAAAAATTTTTAATGTATGTCATCTAAGTTTAAAATTCCATACTTTTCATGAAATGTAAGAATATTCCATAAAATTCCATAAATCAAGTTCTATAAAATTTCATAATATTCCATTAAAATTTGACAAATAATTAAAGTTTTGCAAAATTTTAAAACGAAAAATATCCGATTATAATGACATAAAATTTATAATATGTTCAAAAAATTTAATAAAATTTGAAATAAGTAATAAAAATTCAAAAACAATAATAATGTTCATAAAAATGCAAATAAATTTAATAAATTGATAAAAATGCAAATAAATTTAATAAATTGATAAAAAGCCAAAATTTTAATTCATGTCTAGAAAAATTTTAAAAAATTTAAAAGGTTTCATAAAAGTGATAAAATTCCAAAAAATTAAGTACAAATAAAAAAATTCCATAAAAGTTTAATTTATATTCCATAATTTCCATAAAATTTATATTCCATCTAAAATTTCATAAACTTTCATAGTATTTTAGTAAAATTTCATAAAATTCAATAAATTCCATAAATTTTCAAAGTATTCTAATAAAATTCCATAAAATTTAATAAGTTCCATAAAATTGTATAATTTCCATAAAATTTCAAAGTATTTTAACAAAATTCCATAAAATCCATAAATTTCTATAAACTCCATACATTCCATAAACTTTCATAGTACTTTAATAAAATTCATAAATTTTAATTTAAATTCCATAAAATTTCATAAAAATTTAATTTAATTTCATAAAATTGTAATAAAATTTAATTTAAAATTTTTCAAAATATTTTAGTTAAATTTCATAAATTTTAATTTAAATTCCATAAAATTTTAATTTAAATTCATAAAAATTTTGCTAAAATACTTTGCATAATTGCATAATTTTTTCTTATATTATAGAATTGTGTATATTTGGAATGTTTTATAGTTTGTGAATGTAAGTAATAAAGAAGATTTTATTTTATAGGAAATATGCTTGAATTTCCTATAAAATAATAAATATAAGTGTAATCATAGATACCAATTTTGTGACATTCTCATTTAATTATGAGACAATACCGAATTATCCAAAGTGGAGTATTTGAAAATGTCATTGCATGATATAACTTGTTATATACAATATAATTCATTATGTTGCTTTGAATTTCAATTTATCATCGCCAACATATTCTCTTTGTGCATAATGAAAAATATTTTATAATATTTTCCATTTTGGTGCATTAAGAGAACTATAGGGAGATGCTATCAAAATTTTGGCAACTGTGTGAAGTATATTTATACAGTTAAAAATGAATTTCTAAATGGGTTAGATTCATACCTTTCAGACTGTGAGATATAAGGAGATTGTAGTGCATATGAAATAAAAAAAAATGATATTTAACAAAATTTTAACAAGTGTTGTTAATAAAACTATCGTTCATAATTTTCAGGACCATATAATGAGATCAGACAAAAATTAGAGGTATTATAAACTCAAGGATGGTTTAATATGACCTGAATTTTTATAAGGTTTAAACTATTTCATTCAATTTACAACTTCTAAACTTGAATTTATGGATGAGATGAAGATTAGATGTCCATGTAATCATAATCATAATCGCAATTATTTTGGACCCCAACACTATGTTGCATCTTGTTCAAAATGGTTTTGTTCCTAGCTATTACGAATGGTATATGTATGGTGAAGTGTATGGATATGGAACTTAAGTTGCAGTTGAACCTGAGGTTCAAGTTAATAATGAATTTAATGTATAAGTTGAACCTAGTGCATTCCATACTATGATAATGGATACTGGTGGATCTATACTATGATAATGGATGTTAGTGGACTTCAGATGAATTTGAATGGGATGAGTGAAGCTTCAAATTTAACTTCTCAAAAGTTATATGATATACTAGATGTTTCTAATGAGACTTTGTGGCATGGTTGCAAAACACATTTCAAGTTATCGGTCGTTGCCCAACTTCTGAATATCAAATTTGAGCACCACCTATCTTAAAGGTGTTACAATGATATTTTGTGATTATACAATGAGTCTTTGCCTGATGATCATACGATAGTTGATAGTTTTTATAGCACAAAAAAGTTGATGCAAGGTTTAGGACTTGCAATTGAGAAAATTCATTGTTGCAAGAATAATTGCATATTATATTAGGGCGAAGATAGTACTTTACTTTCATGCAAGTTTTGTGATTACCCCAGATATAAACGCATGTCTCGAGGATCAATAACATCAAAAAAATATGTGTTATATAAGAAAATATATTATTTTCCTCTGATGTGAGGCTGCAAAGATTGTATGCTTCTAAAGCATTTTCTAAGTATATGAAATGACATGTAGAACATGATAAGGAAGAAGGTGTGTTGAAACATTGTTCAGATTTTCTAGTTTGCAAGCATTTCAATCATATGAATCCGTAATTTATTGTTGAAATTCATAATGTGTGTTTGAGATTATACATTGATGGTTTTCAACTTTTTGGGTAATTGGGGCAACAATATCCATGTTGGCTAATTATTGTCACACCTTATAATTTGCCACCATGGATATGTATAAAGGAGGAATACATGTTCATCTAGATTTTGGTTCCTAGACCAAACAACCCAAAACAGAAATTATGTGTTCCTATAGGCTATGATTGCAGAATTGAAACATATTTGGGAATGTAGAGTGGAGACATATGATATCTAAAAATAAAATAAAATTTTTTTATGCGAGTAGCTTTACTCTAGACAATAAGTTATTTTCTTGCTTATGGTATATTATCTGGTTGGAGTACACAAGGCAAACTTACATGTCCATATTGCATGGAACATACTGATGCCTTTACACTTCCTAATGGTGGTAGGCAATCATGGTTTGATAATCCTTGTAAATTCTTACCAGATGATCATCTATTTAGATGGAACAAAACTGTGTTTCTTAATCGGACTGTTCAAGCAAAGGCTTCACCTTTATGGTTAAGAATAAAGATATTTGAGAAAATTAATAGATTACAATTGATGAAAGTCACTGAACTTGGGTTTGATGAGGTTAATGCATAAATATAAAAACAAACTAGATGTGGGTGAAAGAAATGCAGTATCTTATGGGATTTACGTTATTGGAGTACCAATTTGATAAAACACAATTTGGATGTTATGCACATTGAAAAGAATGTGTTTGAGAATGTTTTTAATATGATGATGAATATAGAAGGCAAATCCAAAGATAATGCAAAATCCAGTCAATACTTGAAGTTATTTTGTCGTCATCCAGAGTTACATCGGGATAATGCAACTGAAAAATATCTGAAAGCAAAGTATACACTAGATAAGCAAAGTAAACAAGTCTTATGTGAATGGTTAAAGAATATTCAATTTCCAAATGACTATAGAATATTCAATTTCCAAATGACTATGTATCTAATATGGGTCGATGCATTGGTATGTAGAAACTTAAGTTGTTTGGAATGAAAAGCCATGATTGTCATGTGTTTTGCTTTTCATGAGTTGTTGCTTTTACAAGTATGGAAACCACTTACGAAATTGAGTATGCTTTTTAAAGAACTCACTACACCTCAAGTTATAGATGAAGACATGTCATATTTGGAAATTAACAGTACAATTATGTTGTGTAAGTTGGAATAGATATTTCCTCAAAGTTTCTTTGACTCAGTGGAACATCTGGTATTACATCTAGCATATAAAGCAAAGCAAGTCATCCCTGTGCAATACCGATGGATGTATTCGTTTGAAAGGTACTTTTTTTTCATTATGAAGAATTTCAATTTCATTTACATTATTTATTTCATTTATAAATACTAGTATCTCATGTGTATCTTATAGATTTCTTCGACATTTAAAAAATAATGTGAAAAAAATAGCTCAGATTGAAGGTTATATTTGCAATGCATATTTAGTGGAGGAAGCCTCATCATTTTGCTCGTATTATTTTGAACTACATGTGTATACAAGGCATAAAAGAGTGCCAAGAAATGATGACGGTGGAAACACTAAATCAAGTAATATACCTGACAATCTGTCAATATTCACTCATCTAAGTAGACCATTTGGGAGACTTAAAAGTACAATGTTGACTGACTAAAAATATCATGCAGCTCAAATATATATTCTTCTCAATTGTCGGGAAGTAACAAAATATGTCAAGTTATAATAATATTTAAACTCATAACTTTGTACTTGTGTAAATAATGACATACTAATATTATATTTTATAAACTTGTGTAAATAATGCCATACTAATATTATATTTTATAAATTTTATGAAATCTATACGTCATCGTGTTGAAGTAAAATTTTCCTAATATATCGATTGTGAGGTGGATAAGAATTTGGAGCTAGATTTTGATTTGTATCATATGCAAGTATACACATGCTATTAATAAAATTGATATATATATATATATATATATATATATATATATATATATATATATAT